>JAQQBG010000483.1:0-5000 GCA_032199755.1 Ambrosia artemisiifolia | reverse complement strand
AAGGAATTCCTAAGAATCCAACGAACAAAGTAAATAGAATTAATATAAGTATTGGGAATAACATCGTATTATCCGATTCATAAGGATACAAAGAAGTCTTGGTATTGTCAAAATTCGGAATAGAAAGAAAGGGTTGGATCAGATTTCTTACATTTTCATCCATTTTATATACTTTATTTGAAAAAAAAGAAGGACATCTATTCTTCTTCTTTTTTAATAAAGTTACCAAACGAAAATTCAAGTTTTTGTTACTGATTTTTGAACCGGCTTTACCCCATAGAGATAATTGAATACAGGGAGGTATTCCTTTTTCCACTATAATTTTGAAAATGAACGTTTAAATGTCCTTCAAAAGTAAGTAAATAGATCCGACACATATAAAATGCGGTTAATCCTGCCGTAGACCAAGCAATTATTGCAAAAATAGGTGAATACAACCAACTATCATTCAGAATTTCATCTTTGGACCAAAAACAAGCAAGGGGTGGAATACCACAAAGAGAAAGTGTACCTAATAAAAAAGAATTTTTAGTAATTGGTACATGTTTTGTTAAACCTCCCATAAGCACCATATTCTGACTTTTTTTTGGACAATATCCAACAAGAGTTTCCATTGAGTGAATAACGGATCCCGATCCTAAAAACAATAATGCTTTGGAATAAGCATGAGTAATCAAATGAAATAAAGCACTGCGATAAGACCCCATACCTAGAGCTAACATCATATAACCCAATTGAGACATTGTGGAATAGGCTAAACCCCTCTTAATGTCTTTTTGAGCAAGAGCTAAAGTAGCTCCGAAAAAAACTGTTATTATCCCTATCAAAGAGATCAAATTCATTATGTGGGGTATGACTATGAAAAGAGGCATAAGTCGAGCTACAAGAAAAATTCCCGCTGCTACCATCGTAGCAGCATGTATAAGGGCCGAAATAGGGGTCGGCCCTTCCATTGCATCAGGTAACCATACATGAAGGGGAAATTGTGCAGATTTAGCAATCGCACCGGCAAATAATAGAACAGCGCACAAAGTAACAAATAAAAGATTGACCTCATTATTAGAAATCAAGTTATTGAATATTTGGAATAAATCACGAAATTCAAAACTCCCCGTTATCCAATAAAAACCTAAAATGCCTAATAATAAACCAAAATCACCAACACGATTAGTTACAAATGCTTTTTGACAAGCCTTTGCTGCAACAGGTCGTGTGAACCAAAATCCTATTAATAGATACGAACACATTCCAACCAATTCCCAAAAAATATAAATTTGTATCAAATTTGAACTAGTAACTAATCCCAACATGGAAGTACTGAAAAAACTCATATAAGCAAAAAATCTCAAATATCCGTGATCATGAGACATATAATTATCACTATAAATCAGAACCATAATTCCAACAGTAGTGATTAATATTGACATAATAGAAGTAAGTGGATCGATCAAGTATCCAAATTCTAAAGAAAAATCATTATTTATAATCCAAGACCATACATATTGATAGACAGAACTGCTATTTATTTGCTGAATAGACAGATTCATAGAAAAAATCATGACTATACTTAACAATAAAACACTCTGAAAAGCCCACATACGACGAAGACTTTTTGTTGCCGTCGGAAAAAGAAGAAGTCCCAACCCTATTAACATAGGAACTGGAAGTGGAAGAAAAGGGATTATCCACGCATATTGATATGTCTGTTCCATAAAAAAAGTTTTTTATTCTTAATTAATTGTTTCCGATTCACCGGATCTTGCCTCGTTCGAAAAAAACTCAATAAAAAATCAAGATATGAACTAACTTATTGAATATTTTTATACTTATTGAATATTTTTATACTTATTGAATATTTTTATATTAGTATTTATTCTGAGTCTTTTCAAAATCGTTCAAATATTCAAAACAAGAAGTTACAGTTGGTCAAATGATATGACTAAGTGACATATCAAAACGAATACTTATAATAGGAAAATGAAAATATAGCAAGGAGAAAAATTTAGGCTAAAAAGAGCACTTGATCCTGATATGAATTATAGGATTAACTAAGGGCATCGGTCTAATGAAATCAAAACTCTTGATTTTCATTAGTTTATTTAAACTCATTAACTAATTCATTAACTAATTCATTATGGGATTGATTGTTTTCTATTTCAATCAAAACAATTTATTAGTAAAGTTTACAATCCTTTGAGGTATTTGATTACATGTAAATAAAGTATAGAATGAGGAAAATAAAGGTCTTTTAGGTTCTTTATTTTATTTTTTTTTTTTTTTTAGTTTGATTTAGCAGATTCTAAAGATATAACGTTGAGAGATAAACAACGAGAACTAAAAATTCCAAACCAAAAATTGTTGGTTTTACGAATAGTGTATGAAATGATGTATGGAATCAAAAATTTTTGATTGTTATTTCGAGTCATTATTTTTATTTCGAGTCATTTTTGATCCAATTTTCACGGATCTTTGACATATCTATATTTCTTTTTTATGAAGAGAATCTTATTTAGATTTAGATAAAAAATAGATAATGAATAAGAAATAAGAATTCGTTTTGAACAATAGATGTCTTTCACATCCAACTATAACAACGAGTAACTTTAAATGGCAGTTCCAAAAAAACGTACTTCGATATCAAAAAAAGCGTATTCGTAAAAATATTTGGAAAAGGAAAGGATATGTGGCGGCGTTAAAAGCTTTGTCATTAGGGAAATCTCTTTCTACCGGGAATTCAAAAAGTTTTTTTGTACGACAAACAAATAAGTCCTAAAATATCGGAATAATCAGAATGGGTTTGACTCAAAAAAGGGCTCAGAAATTTGTTAATATCAAAGTGAATATAAAATGAATAATTGGCAGTCCCTATTCTAATCAATATGAAATAGACCCTTCATTTTATATTTATAAAAGAATTCTTCTGTTTTCTGAATTCTAAAAAAATAAATAAATAAAAAATAAGAAAGAAAAAAAGACAAAAATTTTTATTTTTTTCTATTTTCGCTCAAATTTTGGTGATGGGGAGTCTTCTTTTCCCCATCGACCTTTACAACAATGAAAAATTTTTATGTTTATCGGGAAGGCCAGATATAAGATTTTTAGTTCAAATTAATGAAGTGTTGAAACAAATTTATTCCATGTTAAAAATTTTTGGATAACTTTCTGGCTTCTTCATTTATTTACTATATGGAATGGGTTTTTTATATATTTCCAATTTTCAATATCAATAAAAGAACTTAATTGTTGCAATATTATTATTAAAACGGATTTGATTGAATTGACTTGTTCAATCTCGACGATTGAATAGAAATAGGGTATTATGAGTTCGAGCAAGCCGCTATGGTGAAATCGGTAGACACGCTGCTCTTAGGAAGCAGTGCTAGAGCATCTCGGTTCGAGTCCGAGTGGCGGCATGCCATCTTCTAAAAGAGATCCAATAGATCCTATAATCAAAATAAAGTAAACTCCCCATTTCTATTTCTTAATTAATATAGGGGATTCCCTCCCCCTTTTTCATTTTTATGATATTTTCAACTTTAGAGCATATATTAACGCATATTTCTTTTTCTATTGTTTCAATTGTAATTACACTTCATTTTATAACCTTATTGGGCAATGAAATCATAAAACCATATGATTCGTCAGAAAAGGGGATGATAGCTACTTTTTTATGTCTAACAGGCTTATTAATGACTCGTTGGATTTATTCAGGCCATTTCCCACTAAGTGATTTATATGAATCATTAATTTTTCTTTCATGGAGTTTCTCCCTTATTCATATAGTGCCTTATTTCAAAATAAGAAAAAATGATTTAACCACAATAACTGCCTCAAGTACTATTTTTACCCAAGGCTTTGCTACTTCGGGTCTTTTAAATGAAATACACAAACCCACAATATTAGTACCTGCTCTACAATCGGAGTGGTTAATAATGCACGTAAGTATGATGATATTGAGCTATGCGGCTCTTCTTTGTGGATCATTATTATCAGTAGCACTTCTAGTCATTACATTTAGAAAGATTTTTTATAGTTCTAAAAGTAATAATTTATTAAATGAGTCGTTTTCATTTGGTGAAATCCAATACAAGAATGAAAGAAACAAGATTTTTCAAAAAACTTCTTTTTTTTCTGATAAGAATTATTACAAGGCCCAATTTATTCAACAATTGGATTATTGGAGTTATCGTGTGATTAGCCTAGGATTTATCTTTTTAACCATAGGTATTCTTTCAGGAGCAGTATGGGCTAATGAAGCATGGGGATCATATTGGAGTTGGGATCCAAAGGAAACTTGGGCTTTTATTACTTGGATCGTATTCGCAATTTATTTGCATACTCGAACAAAGAAAAATTTGCAGGGAGCAAATTCCGCAATTGTGGCGACTCTAGGCTTTCTTATAATTTGGATATGCTATTTCGGGGTCAATCTATTAGGAATAGGGTTACATAGTTATGGTTCATTTACGTTAACCTATAGTTAAATTCAAAAAAAGTTCTTAAGAATACAAACAGAATGCAATACGGTGTATATAAAACATCTTGTCTCAACCGGCGAGAACCGTGTGAATCAAGTAGTATAGTGATTCACGCGGTTCTCGCAAAGACCAAGTACATTGGATAAAAATGAAAATTCATATTTTGTTTTGACTTGATTTAAAAATTAAGAGAATAAAATTTTTTTTTTTTTTTTTTTTTTACTATCTATAAAAATAATTAGATAGAATACCTTCAACCTTGTCAACTGATAGTGAAAGAACAAAATCGGGGTACATACCAATACCTATTACAGGTAGAAAAATGGAGATGGAAACAAATAACTCGCGCGGTCCAGAATCAAAAACATAAGAGTTTGGAGTATTAAATAACTTGTATCCATAGAATATCTGGCGTGACATAGATAATAAATAAATAGGAGTTAATATCATTCCAATTGCCATTACAAAAGTGATGGCAATTTTGGGCATTAAAAGATATTTTTGGCTGGTAATTATTCCTAA
>JAQQBG010000482.1:32500-34706 GCA_032199755.1 Ambrosia artemisiifolia | reverse complement strand
AACTGACCACGATGCCTTAGCCTGACACACCCCAAGGTCCTTTCAGGGTTGGTGAGTGACCAGGCAACAAGAGGCTGGCCTAGTAAACTAACGGTGCACTGTGAACAAGCATAGTGTGCCTTTGCCTAAGCCACACGTTGTTCCAGGATGTTGCCAGGAGGGCCTTGTCCCTTGCCCAAGCCCCACATCGATGCCTAAGGAACTGACCACGATGCCTTAGACTGACACACCATGGGTGCTTTCAGGATTGGTGAGCGACCAGGCAACAAGAGGTTGGCCTAGTAAACTGACCACGATGCACTGTGAACAAGCATAGTGTGCCTTTGCCTAAGCCACACGTTGTTCCAGGATGTTGCCAGGAAACCATGCCTTGTCCCTTGCCCAAGCCCCATATCGATGCCTAAGGAACTGGCCACGATGCCTTAGACTGACACACCATGGGTGCTTTCAGGATTGGTGAGCGACCAGGCAACAAGAGGTTGGCCTAGTAAACTGACCACGATGCACTGTGAACAAGCATAGTGCCTTGCCTAAGCCCCACTTTGTTCCAGGATGTTGCCATACAACCATGCCTTGTCCCTTGCCAAGCCCCACATCGTTGCCTAAGGAACTGACCACGATGCCTTTGATTGACACACCATGGGTCCTTTCAGGATTGGTAAGCGACCAGGCAACAAGAGGCTGGCAAAGTAAATTCTGACCACGATGCACTGTGAACAAGCATAGTGTGCCTTTGCCTAAGCCACACGTTGTTCCAGGATGTTGCCAGGAAACCATGCCTTGTCCCTTGCCCAAGCCCCACATCGTTGCCTAAGGAACTGACCACGATGCCTTAGACTGACACACCCTTGGGTCCTTTCAAGGTTGGTGAGCGACCACGCAATAAGAGGCTGGCCTAGTAAACTAACCACGATGCACTGTGAGCAAGCATAGTGACATGCCTAAGTCCCCACATTGTTCCAGGATGTTGCCCGAGTACAACGGGCTCGAATACGATCGAAAGGGCCAACGGGCCCGAACACAACCCGTTAAACTATTTTACCCGAAAACATGATACGATGACACTAATCAACTCTAACCATGCCCGCGAGCAAGCACGCAAAGTTTCGTGGCGATTAGGCGTCGTTCGGTGGTGTTTCGGAGAACACCGGGTGTTGGATGGATGACCGGCCCGCGGGCCCACGGACCCGAAAGCAAAGTATTTTTACGGGACCCTTTTATTTCGTTATTTCGAAGGCTCACACAAAGTTTCATGGCGATCCTAGATCGTTTGATATGGTTTAGGGCCAATCACATAGTCCGGCGCACCGTCAATGGCCCGGTCAACGGGCTGACCCGATCAAGGCGGACCGTGACACCAAACGTCTCTGGTTAGCCCCTAGAACACCCACGTAAAGTTTCGTGGCGATCCGACGTCGTTTGATGGGCTTACGATGATTACATAACGAATAAAGGTCCGGGGCCGACCGAGCCCGGCCCACGGGCCCACGGGACCCGAACCCAGAATTTTCCGGTTCCGAACATCTTAAAACATTGCCCCGAGGCACCACGCAAAATTTCGTGCCAATCCGACGTCGTTTGATGGGTTTTTGATAGGGTCCCAAAAAATTATCATTCCTCAAAAAATTAATGTCTATTCCTGAAACTTAACTTTTTGTGCAATATGTATATATAGGGGAGGGGTGTGTGTTGGGAAGGGCTTGCCTGGGTGAGGCTTGGCAGCGCCCAAGGAGGCCTTGTTGGCCGAGAAACAAGGCTGCCAAGGCCTTGTACACAAGCTAAATTGCCCCAAGCAAGCCACGAACTCGAGAACCAAGTGCCCCTCCTGCCCACGTTGCCTAGGAATGTTGCCCAACGACTTGGTTTCTCGCACAACGACTCGTGTACATAGGCCCAACGAGCAGCAAACCTCGAAAATTATCAATCCTCGAAAATTTAATGTCTGTTCCTGTCACAATGCTTTTTGTGAAATATGTATATATAAGGGAGACATGGGGCTTGAGCAACCCCAGTGCCCAACTAAGGCCAGTGAGGGCATACGAGATGAGAGGTTTCAAGCCTATTGTAGCACGAGGTGTGTCTCCCCAAGCCATGTAGCCTAGAAATCTAGCCTCGTGCCTTGTAAATGCCCCACATCATGCCTAGTTGTAAGCACGTTTGCTAGTGAATTGATGGATGCTTGGCAAAGACGCCCCACATTGTGCAC
>JAQQBG010000482.1:0-2500 GCA_032199755.1 Ambrosia artemisiifolia | reverse complement strand
AATTAATGTCTATTCCTGAAACTTAACTTTTTGTGCAATATGTATATATAGGGGAGGGGTGTGTGTTGGGAAGGGCTTGCCTGGGTGAGGCTTGGCAGCGCCCAAGGAGGCCTTGTTGGCCGAGAAACAAGGCTGCCAAGGCCTTGTACACAAGCTAAATTGCCCCAAGCAAGCCACGAACTCGAGAACCAAGTGCCCCTCCTGCCCACGTTGCCTAGGAATGTTGCCCAACGACTTGGTTTCTCGCACAACGACTCGTGTACATAGGCCCAACGAGCAGCAAACCTCGAAAATTATCAATCCTCGAAAATTTAATGTCTGTTCCTGTCACAATGCTTTTTGTGAAATATGTATATATAAGGGAGACATGGGGCTTGAGCAACCCCAGTGCCCAACTAAGGCCAGTGAGGGCATACGAGATGAGAGGTTTCAAGCCTATTGTAGCACGAGGTGTGTCTCCCCAAGCCATGTAGCCTAGAAATCTAGCCTCGTGCCTTGTAAATGCCCCACATCATGCCTAGTTGTAAGCACGTTTGCTAGTGAATTGATGGATGCTTGGCAAAGACGCCCCACATTGTGCACCATGTTGCCTAGTAGACAAGCCATGTTGCCTTGAATTATGCTTGTTTCCCACACGACGACTAGAACGATGGCTTGACGATGGCCTACAATGGGCATGCCTTCAAAAAATTATCATTCCTCAAAAAATTAATGTCTGTTCCTGTCACTTTACTTTTTGTGCATAATGTATATATAGGGGGGTAAGGTGTCTTGGCCAAGCTAGTGCGGCCCCTCTCTTGAACTAGCACTAGCAGACCATCTTGTTGGCAGGATCAAAGCATGTGAAAACATTATGGGTGATGAAGTGTGTTGGCACGCCCAAGCCTTGACCTGATACACCACAAGATGGACCGCCATGATGGGTATGAGATGAGAATCCTCATGTCGTCTCCATCATGGCATTCAGCCATGGGTTATCATTGCCTTCGGGCAATGGTGCCCATGGCTGGCCGCTTCGAGGACGTCATGGGATATCGTTGCCTTCGGGCATCGGTGCCCATGACCGCCATGATGGGTATGACATGAGATATTCTCATGTTGTACCCATCATGGCAATCAGCCATGGGTTAACATTGCCTTCGGGTAGTGGTGCCCATGGCTGGCCGCCATGATGGGTATGAGATGAGAATCCTCATGTCGTACCCATCATGGCATTCAGCCATGGGTTATCATCGCCTTCGGGCAGTGGTGCCCATGGCTGGCCGCTTTCGAGAACGTCATAGGTTATCGTTTCCTTCTGGCAGCGGTGCCCATGGCTGGTCGCCTTCAAGATTGTCCCTTATCGAGATTTGTCCCGCTGTTGTGATGCTTCTATTCCAAACATCATAGATAGATAAGCTGAGAGCAGGAACCCTGGTGCATCCAAACTCTTCATTCGGCCCATAGCGTCGTTTGCCATGAGTAATATGCATCGAACCCCATATCCTCAAAGCTTGCCTGCATATGATGTTTGGAATCCAAAGCATCACAATATTTCCATCATGGGTATTGAAACCAAGTGGGGGTGGTGAGGATTGCTGGATGGCAAAGGGATGCAACACCGCATGGTGACCCATCGTCTAAGGCTCATACCTCCTTATTGCTCCCTTGATGCCTCTTTATCGGTGATGGAAAATGCGGGGCAAATCTGTTGCCTACGAAGCTTTTTTCTTTGTTGCCTTTGATACTGTTTTTCGCATCGCCCGGTACATTCGAGGGATCGCTTTGGCTTGTGGTTGCCTGCTTGGCCTCTAGGCTTATGGCTGGTGACTACTAGCACGGTGGTTTTTGTGAATGCCAACCGTAAAGGTGCATGAGTGGTGTTTGGTTTGTTACGGGTGGTTGGCTCTTGCTTGCGCAACAACTTCCACCTGACTTACCTCTTCAATTGTTTGTTTAGGCATATTTTGCCTAAGCTTATTGTGGGTTTCCTGTGTTTGCCTACCTAAACTATGGTATTGTTTCTGGCTTGATCAAAGTTGCTTTCGTCTTTGTGTCACTAACATGGCATCGGATGAACCTTGAAGCTCTCTCTTTGCACCACATTGTTAATGCTTGTGTTGATGTTGTGGCACATTGAGCGTTGCTTGTTATCTTTGATACGGAACCTGATGTTGGCATGGGTCCTTTGGGATCTTCTTTCTGCCTACGTTTAGCGTTCGCAGCTTCTCTTAAAATGACTGCCTAGCCCGTATGGCTCGTACCGCGGGTGGGTATTGTCAAAAGAGGAATGCTACCTGGTTGATCCTGCCAGTAGTCATATGCTTGTCTCAAAGATTAAGCCATGCATGTGTAAGTATGAACAAATTCAGACTGTGAAACTGCGAATGGCTCATTAAATCAGTTATAGTTTGTTTGATGGTATCTTGCTACTCGGATAACCGTAGTAATTCTAGAGCTAATACGTGCAACAAACCCCGACTTCTGGAAGGGATGCATTTATTAGATAAAAGGTCGACGC
>JAQQBG010000481.1:0-34719 GCA_032199755.1 Ambrosia artemisiifolia | reverse complement strand
TTCCATTTTTAGCAGAAAACGAGCGATTTTTAAATCGATTCACGCGTCAATTTGGTGAGTAATTACGCTACTCTGCAGCTTCCAGACTCAGTTTTTATGGCCTAGGAACACGTTTTGTCAAAAAAATCGAATATATGTTTTCGGAGGTGCGGGCCCATTTTCACACCACTTTCCATTTTTAGCAGAAAACGAGCGATTTTTAAATCGATTCACGGCTCATTTTGGTGAGTAATTACGCTACTCTGCAGCTTCCAGACTCAGTTTTTATGGCCAAGGAACACGTTTTGTCAAAAAAAATCGAATTTTGGTTTTCGGAGGTGAGAGCCCATTTTCACACCACTTTCCATTTTTAGCAGAAAACGTGCGATTTTTAAATCGATTCACGCGTCAATTTGGTGACTAATTACGCTACTCTGGAGCTTCCAGACTCAGTTTTTATGGCCTAGGAACACGTTTTGTCAAAAAAATCGAATTTTGGTTTTCAGAGGTGCGTGCCCATTTTCACACCACTTTCCATTTTTAGCAGAAAACAAGCGATTTTTAAATCGATTCACGCCTCATTTTGGTGAGTAATTATGCTACTCTGCAGCTTCCAGACTCAGTTTTTATGGCCTAGTAACACGTTTTGTCAAAAAAATCGAATTTTGGTTTTCGGAGGTGCGGGCCCATTTTCACACCACTTTCCATTTTTAGCAGAAAACGTGCGATTTTTAAATCGATTCACGCGTCAATTTGGTGATTAATTACGCTACTCTGCAGCTTTCAGACTCAGTTTTTATGGCCTAGGAACACGTTTTGTCAAAAAAATCGAATTTTGGTTTTCGGAGGTGCGGGCCCATTTTCACACCACTTTCCATTTTTAGCAGAAAACAAGCGATTTTTAAATCGATTCACGCCTCATTTTGGTGAGTAATTACGCTACTCTGCAGCTTCCAGACTCAGTTTTTATGGCCTAGTAACACGTTTTGTCAAAAAAATCGAATTTTGGTTTTCGGAGGTGCGGGCCCATTTTCACACCACTTTCCATTTTTAGCAGAAAACGAGCGATTTTTAAATCGATTCACGCGTCAATTAGGTGAGTAATTACGCTACTCAGCAACTTCCAGACTCAGTTTTTATTGCATAAAAACACGTTTTCGCAAAAAAAAAATAGAATTTTGGTTTTCGGAGGTGCGCGCCCCATTTTCACACCACTTTCCATTTTTAGCAGAAAACGTGCGATTTTTAAATCGATTCACGCGTCAATTTGGTGAGTAATTACGCTACTCTTCAGCTTCCAGACTCAGTTTTTATGGCCTAGGAACACGTTTTGTCAAAAAATCGAATTTTGGTTTTCGGAGGCGCGGGCCAATTTTCACACCATTTTCCATTTTTAGCAGAAAACGTGTGATTTTTTAAATCGATTCACGCGTCATAATTACGCTACTCTGCAGCTTCCAGACTCAGTTTTTATGGCCTAGGAACACGTTTTGTCAAAAAAATCGAATATATGTTTTCGGAGGTGCGGGCCCATTTTCACACCACTTTCCATTTTTAGCAGAAAACGAGCGATTTTTAAATCGATTCACGCCTCATTTTGGTGAGTAATTACGCTACCTCCGCAGCTTCCCAGACTCAGTTTTTATGGCCTAGTAACACGTTTTGTCAAAAAAATCGAATTTTGGTTTTCGGAGGTGCGGGCCCATTTTCACATCAATTTCCATTTTTAGCAGAAAACGAGCGATTTTTAAATCGATTAACACGTCAATTTGGTGAGTAATTACGCTACTCTGCAGCTTCCAGACTCAGCTTTTATGGCCTAGGAACACGTTTTGTCAAAAAAAATCGAATTTTGATTTTCGGAGGTGCGGGCCCATTTTCACACCACTTTCCATTTTTAGCAGAAAACGAGCGATTTTTAAATCGATTCACGCGTCAATTTGGTGAGTAATTACGCTACTCTGCAGCTTCCAGACTCAGTTTTTATGGCCTAGGAACACGTTTTGTCAAAAAAATCGAATTTTGGTTTTCGGAGGTGCGGGCCCATTTTCACATCAATTTCCATTTTTAGCAGAAAACGAGCGATTTTTAAATCGATTAACACGTCAATTTGGTGAGTAATTAAGCTACTTAGCAGCTTCCAGACTCAGTTTTTATTGCATAAAAACACGTTTTCGCAAAAAAAATAGAATTTTGGTTTTCGGAGGTGCGGGCCCATTTTCACACCACTTTCCATTTTTAGTAGAAAACGTGCGATTTTTAAATCGATTCACGCATCAATTTGGTGGGTAATTACGCTACTCTGCAGCTTCCAGACTCAGTTTTTATGGCCTAGGAACACGTTTTGTCAAAAAAATCGAATTTTGGTTTTCGGAGGTGCGGGCCCATTTTCACACCACTTTCCATTTTTAGCAGAAAACGAGCGATTTTTAAATCGATTCACGCCTCATTTTGGTGAGTAATTACGCTACTCTGCAGCTTCCAGACTCAGCTTTTATGGCCTAGTAACACGTTTTGTCAAAAAAATCGAATTTTGGTTTTCGGAGGTGCGGGCCCATTTTCACATCACTTTCCATTTTTAGCAGAAAACGAGCGATTTTTAAATCGATTCACACGTCAATTTGGTGAGTAATTACGCTACTCAGCAGCTTCCAGACTCAGTTTTTATGGCCTAGGAACACGTTTTGTCAAAAAATCGAATTTTGGTTTTCGGAGGTGCGGGCCCATTTTCACACCAGTTTCCATTTTTAGCAGAAAACGTGCGATTTTTAAATCGATTCACGCGTCAATTTGGTGAGTAATTACGCTACTCTGCAGCTTCCAAACTCAGTTTTTATGGCCTAGGAACACGTTTTGTCAAAAAAATCGAATTTTGGTTTTCGGAGGTGCGGGCCCATTTTCACAACACTTTTCATTTTTAGCAGAAAACGAGCGATTTTTAAATCGATTCACGCCTCATTTTGGTGAGTAATTACGCTACTCTGCAGCTTCCAGACTCAGTTTTTATGGCTTAGGAACACGTTTTGTCAAAAAAATCGAATTTTGGTTTTCGGAGGTGCGGGCCCATTTTCACACCACTTTCCATTTTTAGCAGAAAACGAGCGATTTTTAAATCGATTCACGCGTCAATTTGGTGAGTAATTACGCTACTCTGCAGCTTCCAGACTCAGTTTTTATGGCCTAGGAACACGTTTTGTCAAAAAAATCGAATTTTGGTTTTCGGAGGTGCGGGCCCATTTTCACACCACTTTCCATTTTTAGCAGAAAACGAGCGATTTTTAAATCGATTCACGCGTCAATTTGGTGAGTAATTACGCTACTCTGCAGCTTCCAGACTCAGTTTTTATGGCCTAGGAACACGTTTTGTCAAAAAAATCGAATTTTGGTTTTCGGAGGTGCGGGCCCATTTTCACACCGGTTTCCATTTTTAGCAGAAAACGTGCGATTTTTAAATCGATTCACGCGTCAATTTGGTGATTAATTACGCTACTCTGCAGCTTCCAGACTCAGTTTCTATGGCCTAGGAACACGTTTTGTCAAAAAAATTGAATTTTGGTTTTCAGAGGTGCGGGTCCATTTTCACACCACTCTCTCCATTTTTAGCAGAAAACGAGCGATTTTTAAATCGATTCACGTCTCATTTTGGTGAGTAATTACGCTACTCTGCAGCTTCCAGACTCAGCTTTTATGGCCTAGGAACACGTTTTGTCAAAAAAAATCGAATTTTGATTTTCGGAGGTGCGGGCCCATTTTCACACCACTTTCCATTTTTAGCAGAAAACGAGCGATTTTTAAATCGATTCACGCGTCAATTTGGTGAGTAATTACGCTACTCTGCAGCTTCCAGACTCAGTTTTTATGGCCTAGGAACACGTTTTGTCAAAAAAATCGAATTTTGGTTTTCGGAGGTGCGGGCCCATTTTCACATCAATTTCCATTTTTAGCAGAAAACGAGCGATTTTTAAATCGATTAACACGTCAATTTGGTGAGTAATTAAGCTACTTAGCAGCTTCCAGACTCAGTTTTTATTGCATAAAAACACGTTTTCGCAAAAAAAATAGAATTTTGGTTTTCGGAGGTGCGGGCCCATTTTCACACCACTTTCCATTTTTAGTAGAAAACGTGCGATTTTTAAATCGATTCACGCATCAATTTGGTGGGTAATTACGCTACTCTGCAGCTTCCAGACTCAGTTTTTATGGCCTAGGAACACGTTTTGTCAAAAAAATCGAATTTTGGTTTTCGGAGGTGCGGGCCCATTTTCACACCACTTTCCATTTTTAGCAGAAAACGAGCGATTTTTAAATCGATTCACGCCTCATTTTGGTGAGTAATTACGCTACTCTGCAGCTTCCAGACTCAGCTTTTATGGCCTAGTAACACGTTTTGTCAAAAAAATCGAATTTTGGTTTTCGGAGGTGCGGGCCCATTTTCACATCACTTTCCATTTTTAGCAGAAAACGAGCGATTTTTAAATCGATTCACACGTCAATTTGGTGAGTAATTACGCTACTCAGCAGCTTCCAGACTCAGTTTTTATGGCCTAGGAACACGTTTTGTCAAAAAATCGAATTTTGGTTTTCGGAGGTGCGGGCCCATTTTCACACCAGTTTCCATTTTTAGCAGAAAACGTGCGATTTTTAAATCGATTCACGCGTCAATTTGGTGAGTAATTACGCTACTCTGCAGCTTCCAAACTCAGTTTTTATGGCCTAGGAACACGTTTTGTCAAAAAAAATCGAATTTTGGTTTTCGGAGGTGCGGGCCCATTTTCACAACACTTTTCATTTTTAGCAGAAAACGAGCGATTTTTAAATCGATTCACGCCTCATTTTGGTGAGTAATTACGCTACTCTGCAGCTTCCAGACTCAGTTTTTATGGCTTAGGAACACGTTTTGTCAAAAAAATCGAATTTTGGTTTTCGGAGGTGCGGGCCCATTTTCACACCACTTTCCATTTTTAGCAGAAAACGAGCGATTTTTAAATCGATTCACGTGTCAATTTGGTGAGTAATTACGCTACTCTGCAGCTTCCAGACTCAGTTTTTATGGCCTAGGAACACGTTTTGTCAAAAAAATCGAATTTTGGTTTTCGGAGGTGCGGGCCCATTTTCACACCACTTTCCATTTTTAGCAGAAAACGAGCGATTTTTAAATCGATTCACGCGTCAATTTGGTGAGTAATTACGCTACTCTGCAGCTTCCAGACTCAGTTTTTATGGCCTAGGAACACGTTTTGTCAAAAAAATCGAATTTTGGTTTTCGGAGGTGCGGGCCCATTTTCACACCGGTTTCCATTTTTAGCAGAAAACGTGCGATTTTTAAATCGATTCACGCGTCAATTTGGTGATTAATTACGCTACTCTGCAGCTTCCAGACTCAGTTTCTATGGCCTAGGAACACGTTTTGTCAAAAAAATTGAATTTTGGTTTTCAGAGGTGCGGGTCCATTTTCACACCACTCTCCATTTTTAGCAGAAAACGAGCGATTTTTAAATCGATTCACGTCTCATTTTGGTGAGTAATTACGCTACTCTGCAGCTTCCAGACTCAGCTTTTATGGCCTAGGAACACGTTTTGTCAAAAAAAATCGAATTTTGATTTTCGGAGGTGCGGGCCCCATTTTCACACCACTTTCCATTTTTAGCAGAAAACGAGCGATTTTTAAATCGATTCACGCGTCAATTTGGTGAGTAATTACGCTACTCTGCAGCTTCCAGACTCAGTTTTTATGGCCTAGGAACACGTTTTGTCAAAAAAATCGAATTTTGGTTTTCGGAGGTGCGGGCCCATTTTCACATCAATTTCCATTTTTAGCAGAAAACGAGCGATTTTTAAATCGATTAACACGTCAATTTGGTGAGTAATTAAGCTACTTAGCAGCTTCCAGACTCAGTTTTTATTGCATAAAAACACGTTTTCGCAAAAAAAATAGAATTTTGGTTTTCGGAGGTGCGGGCCCATTTTCACACCACTTTCCATTTTTAGTAGAAAACGTGCGATTTTTAAATCGATTCACGCATCAATTTGGTGGGTAATTACGCTACTCTGCAGCTTCCAGACTCAGTTTTTATGGCCTAGGAACACGTTTTGTCAAAAAAATCGAATTTTGGTTTTCGGAGGTGCGGGCCCATTTTCACACCACTTTCCATTTTTAGCAGAAAACGAGCGATTTTTAAATCGATTCACGCCTCATTTTGGTGAGTAATTACGCTACTCTGCAGCTTCCAGACTCAGCTTTTATGGCCTAGTAACACGTTTTGTCAAAAAAATCGAATTTTGGTTTTCGGAGGTGCGGGCCCATTTTCACATCACTTTCCATTTTTAGCAGAAAACGAGCGATTTTTAAATCGATTCACACGTCAATTTGGTGAGTAATTACGCTACTCAGCAGCTTCCAGACTCAGTTTTTATGGCCTAGGAACACGTTTTGTCAAAAAATCGAATTTTGGTTTTCGGAGGTGCGGGCCCATTTTCACACCAGTTTCCATTTTTAGCAGAAAACGTGCGATTTTTAAATCGATTCACGCGTCAATTTGGTGAGTAATTACGCTACTCTGCAGCTTCGAGACTCAGTTTTTATGGCCTAGGAACACGTTTTGTCAAAAAAATCGAATTTTGGTTTTCGGAGGTGCGGGCCCATTTTCACACCACTTTTCATTTTTAGCAGAAAACGAGCGATTTTTAAATCGATTCACGCCTCATTTTGGTGAGTAATTACGCTACTCTGCAGCTTCCAGACTCAGTTTTTATGGCTTAGGAACACGTTTTGTCAAAAAAATCGAATTTTGGTTTTCGGAGGTGCGGGCCCATTTTCACACCACTTTCCATTTTTAGCAGAAAACGAGCGATTTTTAAATCGATTCACGCGTCAATTTGGTGAGTAATTACGCTACTCTGCAGCTTCCAGACTCAGTTTTTATGGCCTAGGAACACGTTTTGTCAAAAAAATCGAATTTTGGTTTTCGGAGGTGCGGGCCCATTTTCACACCACTTTCCATTTTTAGCAGAAAACGAGCGATTTTTAAATCGATTCACGCGTCAATTTGGTGAGTAATTACGCTACTCTGCAGCTTCCAGACTCAGTTTTTATGGCCTAGGAACACGTTTTGTCAAAAAAATCGAATTTTGGTTTTCGGAGGTGCGGGCCCATTTTCACACCGGTTTCCATTTTTAGCAGAAAACGTGCGATTTTTAAATCGATTCACGCGTCAATTTGGTGATTAATTACGCTACTCTGCAGCTTCCAGACTCAGTTTCTATGGCCTAGGAACACGTTTTGTCAAAAAAATTGAATTTTGGTTTTCAGAGGTGCGGGTCCATTTTCACACCACTCTCCATTTTTAGCAGAAAACGAGCGATTTTTAAATCGATTCACGTCTCATTTTGGTGAGTAATTACGCTACTCTGCAGCTTCCAGACTCAGTTTTTATGGCCTAGGAACACGTTTTGTCAAAAAAATCAAATTTGGATTTCGGAGGTGCGGGCCCATTTTCACACCACTTTCCATTTTTAGCAGAAAACGTGCGATTTTTAAATCGATTCACGCGTCAATTTGGTGACTAATTACGCTACTCTGGAGCTTCCAGACTCAGTTTTTATGGCCTAGGAACACGTTTTGTCAAAAAAATCGAATTTTGGTTTTCAGAGGTGCGGGCCCATTTTCACACCACTTTCCATTTTTAGCAGAAAACAAGCGATTTTTAAATCGATTCACGCCTCATTTTGGTGAGTAATTACGCTACTCTGCAGCTTCCAGACTCAGTTTTTATGGCCTAGTAACACGTTTTGTCAAAAAAATCGAATTTTGGTTTTCGGAGGTGCGGGCCCATTTTCACACCACTTTCCATTTTTAGCAGAAAACGTGCGATTTTTAAATCGATTCACGCGTCAATTTGGTGAGTAATTACGCTACTCTTCAGCTTCCAGACTCAGTTTTTATGGCCTAGGAACACGTTTTGTCAAAAAATCGAATTTTGGTTTTCGGAGGCGCGGGCCAATTTTCACACCATTTTCCATTTTTAGCAGAAAACGTGCGATTTTTAAATCGATTCACGCGTCATAATTACGCTACTCTGCAGCTTCCAGACTCAGTTTTTATGGCCTAGGAACACGTTTTGTCAAAAAAATCGAATATATGTTTTCGGAGGTGCGGGCCCATTTTCACACCACTTTCCATTTTTAGCAGAAAACGAGCGATTTTTAAATCGATTCACGGCTCATTTTGGTGAGTAATTACGCTACTCTGCAGCTTCCAGACTCAGTTTTTATGGCCTAGGAACACGTTTTGTCAAAAAAAATCGAATTTTGGTTTTCGGAGGTGAGAGCCCATTTTCACACCACTTTCCATTTTTAGCAGAAAACGTGCGATTTTTAAATCGATTCACGCGTCAATTTGGTGACTAATTACGCTACTCTGGAGCTTCCAGACTCAGTTTTTATGGCCTAGGAACACGTTTTGTCAAAAAAATCGAATTTTGGTTTTCAGAGGTGCGTGCCCATTTTCACACCACTTTCCATTTTTAGCAGAAAACAAGCAATTTTTAAATCGATTCACGCCTCATTTTGGTGAGTAATTATGCTACTCTGCAGCTTCCAGACTCAGTTTTTATGGCCTAGTAACACGTTTTGTCAAAAAAATCGAATTTTGGTTTTCGGAGGTGCGGGCCCATTTTCACACCACTTTCCATTTTTAGCAGAAAACGTGCGATTTTTAAATCGATTCACGCGTCAATTTGGTGATTAATTACGCTACTCTGCAGCTTCCAGACTCAGTTTTTATGGCCTAGGAACACGTTTTGTCAAAAAAATCGAATTTTGGTTTTCGGAGGTGCGGGCCCATTTTCACACCACTTTCCATTTTTAGCAGAAAACAAGCGATTTTTAAATCGATTCACGCCTCATTTTGGTGAGTAATTACGCTACTCTGCAGCTTCCAGACTCAGTTTTTATGGCCTAGTAACACGTTTTGTCAAAAAAATCGAATTTTGGTTTTCGGAGGTGCGGGCCCATTTTCACACCACTTTCCATTTTTAGCAGAAAACGAGCGATTTTTAAATCGATTCACGCGTCAATTAGGTGAGTAATTACGCTACTCAGCAACTTCCAGACTCAGTTTTTATTGCATAAAAACACGTTTTCGCAAAAAAAAAAATAGAATTTTGGTTTTCGGAGGTGCGCGCCCATTTTCACACCACTTTCCATTTTTAGCAGAAAACGTGCGATTTTTAAATCGATTCACGCGTCAATTTGGTGAGTAATTACGCTACTCTTCAGCTTCCAGACTCAGTTTTTATGGCCTAGGAACACGTTTTGTCAAAAAATCGAATTTTGGTTTTCGGAGGCGCGGGCCAATTTTCACACCATTTTCCATTTTTAGCAGAAAACGTGTGATTTTTAAATCGATTCACGCGTCATAATTACGCTACTCTGCAGCTTCCAGACTCAGTTTTTATGGCCTAGGAACACGTTTTGTCAAAAAAATCGAATATATGTTTTCGGAGGTGCGGGCCCATTTTCACACCACTTTCCATTTTTAGCAGAAAACGAGCGATTTTTAAATCGATTCACGCCTCATTTTGGTGAGTAATTACGCTACTCTGCAGCTTCCAGACTCAGTTTTTATGGCCTAGTAACACGTTTTGTCAAAAAAATCGAATTTTGGTTTTCGGAGGTGCGGGCCCATTTTCACATCACTTTCCATTTTTAGCAGAAAACGAGCAATTTTTAAATCGATTAACACGTCAATTTGGTGAGTAATTACGCTACTCAGCAGCTTCCAGACTCAATTTTTATTGCATAAAAACACGTTTTCGCAAAAAAAATAGAATTTTGGTTTTCGGAGGTGCGGGCCCATTTTCACACCACTTTCCATTTTTAGTAGAAAACATGCGATTTTTAAATCGATTCACGCATCAATTTGGTGAGTAATTACGCTACTCTGCAGCTTCCAGACTCAGTTTTTATGGCCTAGGAACACGTTTTGTCAAAAAAATCGAATTTTGGTTTTCGGAGGTGCGGGCCCATTTTCACACCACTTTCCATTTTTAGCAGAAAACGAGCGATTTTTAAATCGATTCACGCGTCAATTTGGTGAGTATTTACGCTACTCTGCAGCTTCCAGACTCAGTTTTTATGGCCTAGGAACACGTTTTGTCAAAAAAAATCGAATTTTGATTTTCGGAGGTGCGGGCCCATTTTCACACCACTTTCCATTTTTAGCAGAAAACGAGCGATTTTTAAATCGATTCACGCGTCAATTTGGTGAGTAATTACGCTACTCTGCAGCTTCCAGACTCAGTTTTTATGGCCTAGGAACATGTTTTGTCAAAAAAATCGAATTTTGGTTTTCGGAGGTGCGGGCCCATTTTCACATCACTTTCCATTTTTAGCAGAAAACGAGCGATTTTTAAATCGATTAACACGTCAATTTGGTGAGTAATTACGCTACTCAGCAGCTTCCAGACTCAGTTTTTATTGCATAAAAACACGTTTTCGCAAAAAAAAAATAGAATTTTGGTTTTCAGAGGTGCGGGCCCATTTTCACACCACTTTCCATTTTTAGTAGAAAACGTGCGATTTTTAAATCGATTCACGCATCAATTTGGTGGGTAATTACGCTACTCTGCAGCTTCCAGACTCAGTTTTTATGGCCTAGGAACACGTTTTGTCAAAAAATCGAATTTTGGTTTTCGGAGGCGCGGGCCAATTTTCACACCATTTTCCATTTTTAGCAGAAAACGTGCGATTTTTAAATCGATTCACGCGTCATAATTACGCTACTCTGCAGCTTCCAGACTCAGTTTTTATGGCCTAGGAACACGTTTTGTCAAAAAAATCGAATATATGTTTTCGGAGGTGCGGGCCCATTTTCACACCACTTTCCATTTTTAGCAGAAAACGAGCGATTTTTAAATCGATTCACGGCTCATTTTGGTGAGTAATTACGCTACTCTGCAGCTTCCAGACTCAGTTTTTATGGCCTAGGAACACGTTTTGTCAAAAAAATCGAATTTTGGTTTTCGGAGGTGAGAGCCCATTTTCACACCACTTTCCATTTTTAGCAGAAAACGTGCGATTTTTAAATCGATTCACGCGTCAATTTGGTGACTAATTACGCTACTCTGGAGCTTCCAGACTCAGTTTTTATGGCCTAGGAACACGTTTTGTCAAAAAAATCGAATTTTGGTTTTCAGAGGTGCGTGCCCATTTTCACACCACTTTCCATTTTTAGCAGAAAACAAGCAATTTTTAAATCGATTCACGCCTCATTTTGGTGAGTAATTATGCTACTCTGCAGCTTCCAGACTCAGTTTTTATGGCCTAGTAACACGTTTTGTCAAAAAAATCGAATTTTGGTTTTCGGAGGTGCGGGCCCATTTTCACACCACTTTCCATTTTTAGCAGAAAACGTGCGATTTTTAAATCGATTCACGCGTCAATTTGGTGATTAATTACGCTACTCTGCAGCTTCCAGACTCAGTTTTTATGGCCTAGGAACACGTTTTGTCAAAAAAATCGAATTTTGGTTTTCGGAGGTGCGGGCCCATTTTCACACCACTTTCCATTTTTAGCAGAAAACAAGCGATTTTTAAATCGATTCACGCCTCATTTTGGTGAGTAATTACGCTACTCTGCAGCTTCCAGACTCAGTTTTTATGGCCTAGTAACACGTTTTGTCAAAAAAATCGAATTTTGGTTTTCGGAGGTGCGGGCCCATTTTCACACCACTTTCCATTTTTAGCAGAAAACGAGCGATTTTTAAATCGATTCACGCGTCAATTAGGTGAGTAATTACGCTACTCAGCAACTTCCAGACTCAGTTTTTATTGCATAAAAACACGTTTTCGCAAAAAAAAATAGAATTTTGGTTTTCGGAGGTGCGCGCCCATTTTCACACCACTTTCCATTTTTAGCAGAAAACGTGCGATTTTTAAATCGATTCACGCGTCAATTTGGTGAGTAATTACGCTACTCTTCAGCTTCCAGACTCAGTTTTTATGGCCTAGGAACACGTTTTGTCAAAAAATCGAATTTTGGTTTTCGGAGGCGCGGGCCAATTTTCACACCATTTTCCATTTTTAGCAGAAAACGTGTGATTTTTAAATCGATTCACGCGTCATAATTACGCTACTCTGCAGCTTCCAGACTCAGTTTTTATGGCCTAGGAACACGTTTTGTCAAAAAAATCGAATATATGTTTTCGGAGGTGCGGGCCCATTTTCACACCACTTTCCATTTTTAGCAGAAAACGAGCGATTTTTAAATCGATTCACGCCTCATTTTGGTGAGTAATTACGCTACTCTGCAGCTTCCAGACTCAGTTTTTATGGCCTAGTAACACGTTTTGTCAAAAAAATCGAATTTTGGTTTTCGGAGGTGCGGGCCCATTTTCACATCACTTTCCATTTTTAGCAGAAAACGAGCAATTTTTAAATCGATTAACACGTCAATTTGGTGAGTAATTACGCTACTCAGCAGCTTCCAGACTCAATTTTTATTGCATAAAAACACGTTTTCGCAAAAAAAATAGAATTTTGGTTTTCGGAGGTGCGGGCCCATTTTCACACCACTTTCCATTTTTAGTAGAAAACATGCGATTTTTAAATCGATTCACGCATCAATTTGGTGAGTAATTACGCTACTCTGCAGCTTCCAGACTCAGTTTTTATGGCCTAGGAACACGTTTTGTCAAAAAAATCGAATTTTGGTTTTCGGAGGTGCGGGCCCATTTTCACACCACTTTCCATTTTTAGCAGAAAACGAGCGATTTTTAAATCGATTCACGCGTCAATTTGGTGAGTATTTACGCTACTCTGCAGCTTCCAGACTCAGTTTTTATGGCCTAGGAACACGTTTTGTCAAAAAAAATCGAATTTTGATTTTCGGAGGTGCGGGCCCATTTTCACACCACTTTCCATTTTTAGCAGAAAACGAGCGATTTTTAAATCGATTCACGCGTCAATTTGGTGAGTAATTACGCTACTCTGCAGCTTCCAGACTCAGTTTTTATGGCCTAGGAACATGTTTTGTCAAAAAAATCGAATTTTGGTTTTCGGAGGTGCGGGCCCATTTTCACATCACTTTCCATTTTTAGCAGAAAACGAGCGATTTTTAAATCGATTAACACGTCAATTTGGTGAGTAATTACGCTACTCAGCAGCTTCCAGACTCAGTTTTTATTGCATAAAAACACGTTTTCGCAAAAAAAAATAGAATTTTGGTTTTCAGAGGTGCGGGCCCATTTTCACACCACTTTCCATTTTTAGTAGAAAACGTGCGATTTTTAAATCGATTCACGCATCAATTTGGTGGGTAATTACGCTACTCTGCAGCTTCCAGACTCAGTTTTTATGGCCTAGGAACACGTTTTGTCAAAAAATCGAATTTTGGTTTTCGGAGGCGCGGGCCAATTTTCACACCATTTTCCATTTTTAGCAGAAAACGTGCGATTTTTAAATCGATTCACGCGTCATAATTACGCTACTCTGCAGCTTCCAGACTCAGTTTTTATGGCCTAGGAACACGTTTTGTCAAAAAAATCGAATATATGTTTTCGGAGGTGCGGGCCCATTTTCACACCACTTTCCATTTTTAGCAGAAAACGAGCGATTTTTAAATCGATTCACGGCTCATTTTGGTGAGTAATTACGCTACTCTGCAGCTTCCAGACTCAGTTTTTATGGCCTAGGAACACGTTTTGTCAAAAAAATCGAATTTTGGTTTTCGGAGGTGAGAGCCCATTTTCACACCACTTTCCATTTTTAGCAGAAAACGTGCGATTTTTAAATCGATTCACGCGTCAATTTGGTGACTAATTACGCTACTCTGGAGCTTCCAGACTCAGTTTTTATGGCCTAGGAACACGTTTTGTCAAAAAAATCGAATTTTGGTTTTCAGAGGTGCGTGCCCATTTTCACACCACTTTCCATTTTTAGCAGAAAACAAGCAATTTTTAAATCGATTCACGCCTCATTTTGGTGAGTAATTATGCTACTCTGCAGCTTCCAGACTCAGTTTTTATGGCCTAGTAACACGTTTTGTCAAAAAAATCGAATTTTGGTTTTCGGAGGTGCGGGCCCATTTTCACACCACTTTCCATTTTTAGCAGAAAACGTGCGATTTTTAAATCGATTCACGCGTCAATTTGGTGATTAATTACGCTACTCTGCAGCTTCCAGACTCAGTTTTTATGGCCTAGGAACACGTTTTGTCAAAAAAATCGAATTTTGGTTTTCGGAGGTGCGGGCCCATTTTCACACCACTTTCCATTTTTAGCAGAAAACAAGCGATTTTTAAATCGATTCACGCCTCATTTTGGTGAGTAATTACGCTACTCTGCAGCTTCCAGACTCAGTTTTTATGGCCTAGTAACACGTTTTGTCAAAAAAATCGAATTTTGGTTTTCGGAGGTGCGGGCCCATTTTCACACCACTTTCCATTTTTAGCAGAAAACGAGCGATTTTTAAATCGATTCACGCGTCAATTAGGTGAGTAATTACGCTACTCAGCAACTTCCAGACTCAGTTTTTATTGCATAAAAACACGTTTTCGCAAAAAAAAATAGAATTTTGGTTTTCGGAGGTGCGCGCCCATTTTCACACCACTTTCCATTTTTAGCAGAAAACGTGCGATTTTTAAATCGATTCACGCGTCAATTTGGTGAGTAATTACGCTACTCTTCAGCTTCCAGACTCAGTTTTTATGGCCTAGGAACACGTTTTGTCAAAAAATCGAATTTTGGTTTTCGGAGGCGCGGGCCAATTTTCACACCATTTTCCATTTTTAGCAGAAAACGTGTGATTTTTAAATCGATTCACGCGTCATAATTACGCTACTCTGCAGCTTCCAGACTCAGTTTTTATGGCCTAGGAACACGTTTTGTCAAAAAAATCGAATATATGTTTTCGGAGGTGCGGGCCCATTTTCACACCACTTTCCATTTTTAGCAGAAAACGAGCGATTTTTAAATCGATTCACGCCTCATTTTGGTGAGTAATTACGCTACTCTGCAGCTTCCAGACTCAGTTTTTATGGCCTAGTAACACGTTTTGTCAAAAAAATCGAATTTTGGTTTTCGGAGGTGCGGGCCCATTTTCACATCACTTTCCATTTTTAGCAGAAAACGAGCAATTTTTAAATCGATTAACACGTCAATTTGGTGAGTAATTACGCTACTCAGCAGCTTCCAGACTCAATTTTTATTGCATAAAAACACGTTTTCGCAAAAAAAATAGAATTTTGGTTTTCGGAGGTGCGGGCCCATTTTCACACCACTTTCCATTTTTAGTAGAAAACATGCGATTTTTAAATCGATTCACGCATCAATTTGGTGAGTAATTACGCTACTCTGCAGCTTCCAGACTCAGTTTTTATGGCCTAGGAACACGTTTTGTCAAAAAAATCGAATTTTGGTTTTCGGAGGTGCGGGCCCATTTTCACACCACTTTCCATTTTTAGCAGAAAACGAGCGATTTTTAAATCGATTCACGCGTCAATTTGGTGAGTATTTACGCTACTCTGCAGCTTCCAGACTCAGTTTTTATGGCCTAGGAACACGTTTTGTCAAAAAAAATCGAATTTTGATTTTCGGAGGTGCGGGCCCATTTTCACACCACTTTCCATTTTTAGCAGAAAACGAGCGATTTTTAAATCGATTCACGCGTCAATTTGGTGAGTAATTACGCTACTCTGCAGCTTCCAGACTCAGTTTTTATGGCCTAGGAACATGTTTTGTCAAAAAAATCGAATTTTGGTTTTCGGAGGTGCGGGCCCATTTTCACATCACTTTCCATTTTTAGCAGAAAACGAGCGATTTTTAAATCGATTAACACGTCAATTTGGTGAGTAATTACGCTACTCAGCAGCTTCCAGACTCAGTTTTTATTGCATAAAAACACGTTTTCGCAAAAAAAAATAGAATTTTGGTTTTCAGAGGTGCGGGCCCATTTTCACACCACTTTCCATTTTTAGTAGAAAACGTGCGATTTTTAAATCGATTCACGCATCAATTTGGTGGGTAATTACGCTACTCTGCAGCTTCCAGACTCAGTTTTTATGGCCTAGGAACACGTTTTGTCAAAAAAATCGAATTTTGGTTTTCGGAGGTGCGGGCCCATTTTCACACCACTTTCCATTTTTAGCAGAAAACGAGCGATTTTTAAATCGATTCACGCCTCATTTTGGTGAGTAATTACGCTACTCTGCAGCTTCCAGACTCAGCTTTTATGGCCTAGTAACACGTTTTGTCAAAAAAATCGAATTTTGGTTTTCGGAGGTGCGGGCCCATTTTCACATCACTTTCCATTTTTAGCAGAAAACGAGCGATTTTTAAATCGATTCACACGTCAATTTGGTGAGTAATTACGCCTACTCAGCAGCTTCCAGACTCAGTTTTTATGGCCTAGGAACACGTTTTGTCAAAAAATCGAATTTTGGTTTTCGGAGGTGTGGGCCCATTTTCACACCAGTTTCCATTTTTAGCAGAAAACGTGCGATTTTTAAATCGATTCACGCGTCAATTTGGTGAGTAATTACGCTACTCTGCAGCTTCCAGACTCAGTTTTTATGGCCTAGGAACACGTTTTGTCAAAAAAATCGAATTTTGGTTTTCGGAGGTGCGGGCCCATTTTCACACCACTTTTCATTTTTAGCAGAAAACGAGCGATTTTTAAATCGATTCACGCCTCATTTTGGTGAGTAATTACGCTACTGTGCAGCTTCCAGACTCAGTTTTTATGGCTTAGGAACACGTTTTCTCAAAAAAATCGAATTTTGGTTTTCGGAGGTGCGGGCCCATTTTCACACCACTTTCCATTTTTAGCAGAAAACGAGCGATTTTTAAATCGATTCACGCGTCAATTTGGTGAGTAATTACGCTACTCTGCAGCTTCCAGACTCAGTTTTTATGGCCTAGGAACACGTTTTGTCAAAAAAAATCGAATTTTGATTTTCGGAGGTGCGGGCCCATTTTCACACCACTTTCCATTTTTAGCAGAAAACGAGCGATTTTTAAATCGATTCACGCGTCAATTTGGTGAGTAATTACGCTACTCTGCAGCTTCCAGACTCAGTTTTTATGGCCTAGGAACACGTTTTGTCAAAAAAATCGAATTTTGGTTTTCGGAGGTGCGGGCCCATTTTCACATCAATTTCCATTTTTAGCAGAAAACGAGCGATTTTTAAATCGATTAACACGTCAATTTGGTGAGTAATTAAGCTACTTAGCAGCTTCCAGACTCAGTTTTTATTGCATAAAAACACGTTTTCGCAAAAAAAAATAGAATTTTGGTTTTCGGAGGTGCGGGCCCATTTTCACACCACTTTCCATTTTTAGTAGAAAACGTGCGATTTTTAAATCGATTCACGCATCAATTTGGTGGGTAATTACGCTACTCTGCAGCTTCCAGACTCAGTTTTTATGGCCTAGGAACACGTTTTGTCAAAAAAATCGAATTTTGGTTTTCGGAGGTGCGGGCCCATTTTCACACCACTTTCCATTTTTAGCAGAAAACGAGCGATTTTTAAATCGATTCACGCCTCATTTTGGTGAGTAATTACGCTACTCTGCAGCTTCCAGACTCAGCTTTTATGACCTAGTAACACGTTTTGTCAAAAAAATCGAATTTTGGTTTTCGGAGGTGCGGGCCCATTTTCACATCACTTTCCATTTTTAGCAGAAAACGAGCGATTTTTAAATCGATTCACACGTCAATTTGGTGAGTAATTACGCTACTCAGCAGCTTCCAGACTCAGTTTTTATGGCCTAGGAACACGTTTTGTCAAAAAATCGAATTTTGGTTTTCGGAGGTGCGGGCCCATTTTCACACCACTTTCCATTTTTAGCAGAAAACGAGCGATTTTTAAATCGATTCACGCCTCATTTTGGTGAGTAATTACGCTACTCTGCAGCTTCCAGACTCAGCTTTTATGGCCTAGTAACACGTTTTGTCAAAAAAATCGAATTTTGGTTTTCGGAGGTGCGGGCCCATTTTCACATCACTTTCCATTTTTAGCAGAAAACGAGCGATTTTTAAATCGATTCACACGTCAATTTGGTGAGTAATTACGCCTACTCAGCAGCTTCCAGACTCAGTTTTTATGGCCTAGGAACACGTTTTGTCAAAAAATCGAATTTTGGTTTTCGGAGGTGTGGGCCCATTTTCACACCAGTTTCCATTTTTAGCAGAAAACGTGCGATTTTTAAATCGATTCACGCGTCAATTTGGTGAGTAATTACGCTACTCTGCAGCTTCCAGACTCAGTTTTTATGGCCTAGGAACACGTTTTGTCAAAAAAATCGAATTTTGGTTTTCGGAGGTGCGGGCCCATTTTCACACCACTTTTCATTTTTAGCAGAAAACGAGCGATTTTTAAATCGATTCACGCCTCATTTTGGTGAGTAATTACGCTACTGTGCAGCTTCCAGACTCAGTTTTTATGGCTTAGGAACACGTTTTCTCAAAAAAATCGAATTTTGGTTTTCGGAGGTGCGGGCCCATTTTCACACCACTTTCCATTTTTAGCAGAAAACGAGCGATTTTTAAATCGATTCACGCGTCAATTTGGTGAGTAATTACGCTACTCTGCAGCTTCCAGACTCAGTTTTTATGGCCTAGGAACACGTTTTGTCAAAAAAAATCGAATTTTGATTTTCGGAGGTGCGGGCCCATTTTCACACCACTTTCCATTTTTAGCAGAAAACGAGCGATTTTTAAATCGATTCACGCGTCAATTTGGTGAGTAATTACGCTACTCTGCAGCTTCCAGACTCAGTTTTTATGGCCTAGGAACACGTTTTGTCAAAAAAATCGAATTTTGGTTTTCGGAGGTGCGGGCCCATTTTCACATCAATTTCCATTTTTAGCAGAAAACGAGCGATTTTTAAATCGATTAACACGTCAATTTGGTGAGTAATTAAGCTACTTAGCAGCTTCCAGACTCAGTTTTTATTGCATAAAAAACACGTTTTCGCAAAAAAAAATAGAATTTTGGTTTTCGGAGGTGCGGGCCCATTTTCACACCACTTTCCATTTTTAGTAGAAAACGTGCGATTTTTAAATCGATTCACGCATCAATTTGGTGGGTAATTACGCTACTCTGCAGCTTCCAGACTCAGTTTTTATGGCCTAGGAACACGTTTTGTCAAAAAAATCGAATTTTGGTTTTCGGAGGTGCGGGCCCATTTTCACACCACTTTCCATTTTTAGCAGAAAACGAGCGATTTTTAAATCGATTCACGCCTCATTTTGGTGAGTAATTACGCTACTCTGCAGCTTCCAGACTCAGCTTTTATGGCCTAGTAACACGTTTTGTCAAAAAAATCGAATTTTGGTTTTCGGAGGTGCGGGCCCATTTTCACATCACTTTCCATTTTTAGCAGAAAACGAGCGATTTTTAAATCGATTCACACGTCAATTTGGTGAGTAATTACGCTACTCAGCAGCTTCCAGACTCAGTTTTTATGGCCTAGGAACACGTTTTGTCAAAAAATCGAATTTTGGTTTTCGGAGGTGCGGGCCCATTTTCACACCAGTTTCCATTTTTAGCAGAAAACGTGCGATTTTTAAATCGATTCACGCGTCAATTTGGTGAGTAATTACGCTACTCTGCAGCTTCCAGACTCAGTTTTTATGGCCTAGGAACACGTTTTGTCAAAAAAAATCGAATTTTGATTTTCGGAGGTGCGGGCCCATTTTCACACCACTTTCCATTTTTAGCAGAAAACGAGCGATTTTTAAATCGATTCACGCGTCAATTTGGTGAGTAATTACGCTACTCTGCAGCTTCCAGACTCAGTTTTTATGGCCTAGGAACACGTTTTGTCAAAAAAATCGAATTTTGGTTTTCGGAGGTGCGGGCCCATTTTCACATCACTTTCCATTTTTAGCAGAAAACGAGCGATTTTTAAATCGATTAACACGTCAATTTGGTGAGTAATTAAGCTACTGAGCAGCTTCCAGACTCAGTTTTTATTGCATAAAAACACGTTTTCGCAAAAAAAATAGAATTTTGGTTTTCGGAGGTGCGGGCCCATTTTCACACCACTTTCCATTTTTAGTAGAAAACGTGCGATTTTTAAATCGATTCACGCATCAATTTGGTGGGTAATTACGCTACTCTGCAGCTTCCAGACTCAGTTTTTATGGCCTAGGAACACGTTTTGTCAAAAAAATCGAATTTTGGTTTTCGGAGGTGCGGGCCCATTTTCACACCACTTTCCATTTTTAGCAGAAAACGAGCGATTTTTAAATCGATTCACGTCTCATTTTGGTGAGTAATTACGCTACTCTGCAGCTTCCAGACTCAGCTTTTATGGCCTAGTAACACGTTTTGTCAAAAAAATCGAATTTTGGTTTTCGGAGGTGCGGGCCCATTTTCACATCACTTTCCATTTTTAGCAGAAAACGAGCGATTTTTAAATCGATTCACACGTCAATTTGGTGAGTAATTACGCTACTCAGCAGCTTCCAGACTCAGTTTTTATGGCCTAGGAACACGTTTTGTCAAAAAATCGAATTTTGGTTTTCGGAGGTGCGGGCCCATTTTCACACCAGTTTCCATTTTTAGCAGAAAACGTGCGATTTTTAAATCGATTCACGCGTCAATTTGGTGAGTAATTACGCTACTCTGCAGCTTCCAGACTCAGTTTTTATGGCCTAGGAACACGTTTTGTCAAAAAAATCGAATTTTGGTTTTCGGAGGTGCGGGCCCATTTTCACACCACTTTTCATTTTTAGCAGAAAACGAGCGATTTTTAAATCGATTCACGCCTCATTTTGGTGAGTAATTACGCTACTCTGCAGCTTCCAGACTCAGTTTTTATGGCTTAGGAACACGTTTTGTCAAAAAAATCGGATTTTGGTTTTCGGAGGTGCGGGCCCATTTTCACACCACTTTCCATTTTTAGCAGAAAACGAGCGATTTTTAAATCGATTCACGCGTCAATTTGGTGAGTAATTACGCTACTCTGCAGCTTCCAGACTCAGTTTTTATGGCCTAGGAACACGTTTTGTCAAAAAAATCGAATATTGGTTTTCGGAGGTGCGGGCCCATTTTCACACCACTTTCCATTTTTAGCAGAAAACGAGCGATTTTTAAATCGATTCACGCGTCAATTTGGTGAGTAATTACGCTACTCTGCAGCTTCCAGACTCAGTTTTTATGGCCTAGGAACACGTTTTGTCAAAAAAATCGAATTTTGGTTTTCGGAGGTGCGGGCCCATTTTCACACCGGTTTCCATTTTTAGCAGAAAACGTGCGATTTTTAAATCGATTCACGCGTCAATTTGGTGATTAATTACGCTACTCTGCAGCTTCCAGACTCAGTTTTTATGGCCTAGGAACACGTTTTGTCAAAAAAATTGAATTTTGGTTTTCAGAGGTGCGGGTCCATTTTCACACCACTCTCCATTTTTAGCAGAAAACGAGCGATTTTTAAATCGATTCACGTCTCATTTTGGTGAGTAATTACGCTACTCTGCAGCTTCCAGACTCAGCTTTTATGGCCTAGTAACACGTTTTGTCAAAAAAATCGAATTTTGGTTTTCGGAGGTGCGGGCCCATTTTCACATCACTTTCCATTTTTAGCAGAAAACGAGCGATTTTTAAATCGATTCACACGTCAATTTGGTGAGTAATTACGCTACTCAGCAGCTTCCAGACTCAGTTTTTATGGCCTAGGAACACGTTTTGTCAAAAAATCGAATTTTGGTTTTCGGAGGTGCGGGCCCATTTTCACACCAGTTTCCATTTTTAGCAGAAAACGTGCGATTTTTAAATCGATTCACGCGTCAATTTGGTGAGTAATTACGCTACTCTGCAGCTTCCAGACTCAGTTTTTATGGCCTAGGAACACGTTTTGTCAAAAAAAATCGAATTTTGGTTTTCGGAGGTGCGGGCCCATTTTCACACCACTTTTCATTTTTAGCAGAAAACGAGCGATTTTTAAATCGATTCACGCCTCATTTTGGTGAGTAATTACGCTACTCTGCAGCTTCCAGACTCAGTTTTTATGGCTTAGGAACACGTTTTGTCAAAAAAATCGGATTTTGGTTTTCGGAGGTGCGGGCCCATTTTCACACCACTTTCCATTTTTAGCAGAAAACGAGCGATTTTTAAATCGATTCACGCGTCAATTTGGTGAGTAATTACGCTACTCTGCAGCTTCCAGACTCAGTTTTTATGGCCTAGGAACACGTTTTGTCAAAAAAATCGAATATTGGTTTTCGGAGGTGCGGGCCCATTTTCACACCACTTTCCATTTTTAGCAGAAAACGAGCGATTTTTAAATCGATTCACGCGTCAATTTGGTGAGTAATTACGCTACTCTGCAGCTTCCAGACTCAGTTTTTATGGCCTAGGAACACGTTTTGTCAAAAAAATCGAATTTTGGTTTTCGGAGGTGCGGGCCCATTTTCACACCGGTTTCCATTTTTAGCAGAAAACGTGCGATTTTTAAATCGATTCACGCGTCAATTTGGTGATTAATTACGCTACTCTGCAGCTTCCAGACTCAGTTTTTATGGCCTAGGAACACGTTTTGTCAAAAAAATTGAATTTTGGTTTTCAGAGGTGCGGGTCCATTTTCACACCACTCTCCATTTTTAGCAGAAAACGAGCGATTTTTAAATCGATTCACGTCTCATTTTGGTGAGTAATTACGCTACTCTGCAGCTTCCAGACTCAGTTTTTATGGCCTAGGAACACGTTTTGTCAAAAAAATCAAATTTTGGATTTCGGAGGTTCGGGCCCATTTTCACACCACTTTCCATTTTTAGCAGAAAATGTGCGATTTTTAAATCGATTCACGCGTCAATTTGGTGACTAATTACGCTACTCTGGAGCTTCCAGACTCAGTTTTTATGGCCTAGGAACACGTTTTGTCAAAAAAATCGAATTTTGGTTTTCAGAGGTGCGGGCCCATTTTCACACCACTTTCCATTTTTAGCAGAAAACAAGCGATTTTTAAATCGATTCACGCCTCATTTTGGTGAGTAATTACGCTACTCTGCAGCTTCCAGACTCAGTTTTTATGGCCTAGTAACACGTTTTGTCAAAAAAATCGAATTTTGGTTTTCGGAGGTGCGGGCCCATTTTCACACCAGTTTCCATTTTTAGCAGAAAACGAGCGATTTTTTAAATCGATTCACGCGTCAATTTGGTGAGTAATTACGCTACTCTGCAGCTTCCAGACTCAGTTTTTATGGCCTAGGAACACGTTTTGTCAAAAAAATCGAATATTGGTTTTCGGAGGTGCGGGCCCATTTTCACACCACTTTCCATTTTTAGCAGAAAACGAGCGATTTTTAAATCGATTCACGCGTCAATTTGGTGAGTAATTACGCTACTCTGCAGCTTCCAGACTCAGTTTTTATGGCCTAGGAACACGTTTTGTCAAAAAAAATCGAATTTTGGTTTTCGGAGGTGCGGGCCCATTTTCACACCGGTTTCCATTTTAGCAGAAAACGTGCGATTTTTAAATCGATTCACGCGTCAATTTGGTGATTAATTACGCTACTCTGCAGCTTCCAGACTCAGTTTTTATGGCCTAGGAACACGTTTTGTCAAAAAAATTGAATTTTGGTTTTCAGAGGTGCGGGTCCATTTTCACACCACTCTCCATTTTTAGCAGAAAACGAGCGATTTTTAAATCGATTCACGTCTCATTTTGGTGAGTAATTACGCTACTCTGCAGCTTCCAGACTCAGCTTTTATGGCCTAGTAACACGTTTTGTCAAAAAAATCGAATTTTGGTTTTCGGAGGTGCGGGCCCATTTTCACATCACTTTCCATTTTTAGCAGAAAACGAGCGATTTTTAAATCGATTCACACGTCAATTTGGTGAGTAATTACGCTACTCAGCAGCTTCCAGACTCAGTTTTTATGGCCTAGGAACACGTTTTGTCAAAAAATCGAATTTTGGTTTTCGGAGGTGCGGGCCCATTTTCACACCAGTTTCCATTTTTAGCAGAAAACGTGCGATTTTTAAATCGATTCACGCGTCAATTTGGTGAGTAATTACGCTACTCTGCAGCTTCCAGACTCAGTTTTTATGGCCTAGGAACACGTTTTGTCAAAAAAATCGAATTTTGGTTTTCGGAGGTGCGGGCCCATTTTCACACCACTTTTCATTTTTAGCAGAAAACGAGCGATTTTTAAATCGATTCACGCCTCATTTTGGTGAGTAATTACGCTACTCTGCAGCTTCCAGACTCAGTTTTTATGGCTTAGGAACACGTTTTGTCAAAAAAATCGGATTTTGATTTTCGGAGGTGCGGGCCCATTTTCACACCACTTTCCATTTTTAGCAGAAAACGAGCGATTTTTAAATCGATTCACGCGTCAATTTGGTGAGTAATTACGCTACTCTGCAGCTTCCAGACTCAGTTTTTATGGCCTAGGAACACGTTTTGTCAAAAAAATCGAATATTGGTTTTCGGAGGTGCGGGCCCATTTTCACACCACTTTCCATTTTTAGCAGAAAACGAGCGATTTTTAAATCGATTCACGCGTCAATTTTGTGAGTAATTACGCAACTCTGCAGCTTCCAGACTCAGTTTTTATGGCCTAGCAACACGTTTTGTCAAAAAAAATCGAATTTTGGTTTTCGGAGGTGCGGGGACCATTTTCACACCACTTTCCATTTTTAGCAGAAAACGAGCGATTTTTAAATCGATTCACGCGTCAATTTGGTGAGTAATTACGCTACTCTGCAGCTTCCAGACTCAGTTTTTATGGCCTAGGAACACGTTTTGTTAAAAAAAATCGAATTTTGGTTTTCGGAGGTGCGGGCCCATTTTCACACCACTTTCCATTTTTAACAGAAAACGAGCGATTTTTAAATCGATTCAAGCGTCAATTTGGTGAGTAATTACGCTAGTCTGCAGCTTCCAGACTCAGTTTTTATGGCCTAGGAACACGTTTTGTCAAAAAAATCGAATTTTGGTTTTCGGAGGTGCGGGCCCATTTTCACACCACTTTCAATTTTTAGCAGAAAACGAGCGATTTTTAAATCGATACACGCCTCATTTTGGTGAGTAATTACGCTACTCTGCAGCTTCCAGACTCAGTTTTTATGGCCTAGGAACACGTTTTGTCAAAAAAATCGAATTTTGGTTTTCGGAGGTGCGGGCCCATTTTCACACCACTTTCCATTTTTGCAGAAAACGAGCGATTTTTAAATCGATTCACGCGTCAATTTGGTGAGTAATTACGCTACTCTGCAGCTTCCAGACTCAGTTTTTATGGCCTAGGAACACGTTTTGTCAAAAAAATCGAATTTTGGTTTTCGGAGGTGCGGGCCCATTTTCACACCACTTTCCATTTTTAGCAGAAAACGAGCGATTTTTAAATCGATTCACGCGTCAATTTGGTGAGTAATTACGCTACTCTGCAGCTTCCAGACTCAGTTTTTATGGCCTAGGAACACGTTTTGTCAAAAAAATCGAATTTTGGTTTTCGGAGGTGCGGGGCCCATTTTCACACCGGTTTCCATTTTTAGCAGAAAACGTGCGATTTTTAAATCGATTTCGATTCACGCGGTCAATTTGGTGATTAATTACGCTACTCTGCAGCTTCCCAGACTCAGTTTTTATGGCCTAGGAACACGTTTTGTCAAAAAAATTGAATTTTGGTTTTCAGAGGTGCGGGTCCATTTTCACACCACTTTCCATTTTTAGGAGAAAACGGTGCGATTTTTAAATCGATTTCACGCGTCAATTTGGTGGACTAATTACGCTACTCTGGAGCTTCCAGACTCAGTTTTTATGGCCTAGGAACACGTTTTGTCAAAAAAATCGAATTTTGGTTTTCAGAGGTGCGGGCCCCATTTTCACACCACTTTCCATTTTTAGCAGAAAACAAGCGATTTTTAAATCGATTCACGCCTCATTTTGGTGAGTAATTACGCTACTCTGCAGCTTCCAGACTCAGTTTTTATGGCCTAGTAACACGTTTTGTCAAAAAAATCGAATTTTGGTTTTCGGAGGTGCGGGGCCCATTTTCACACCACTTTCCATTTTTAGCAAAAAACGAGCGATTTTTTAAATCGATTCACGCGTCAATTTGGTGAGTAATTACGCTACTCAGCAGCTTCCAGACTCAGTTTTATTGCATAAAAACACGTTTTCGCAAAAAAAATAGAATTTTGGTTTTCGGAGGTGCGCGCCCATTTTCACACCACTTTCCATTTTTTAGCAGAAAACGTGCGATTTTTTAAATCGATTCACGCGTCAATTTGGTGAGTAATTACGCTACTCTTCACGGGACTAGGAACACGTTTTGTCAAAAAATCGAATTTTGGTTTTCGGAGGCGCGGGCCAATTTTCACACCATTTTCCATTTTTAGCAGAAAACGTGCGATTTTTTAAATCGATTCACGCGTCATAATTACGCTACTCTGCAGCTTCCAGACTCAGTTTTTTATGGCCTAGGAACACGTTTTGTCAAAAAAATCGAATATATGTTTTCGGAGGTGCGGGCCCATTTTCACACCCACTTTCCATTTTTAGCAGAAAACGAGCGATTTTTTAAATCGATTCACGCCTCATTTTGGTGAGTAATTACGCTACTCTGCAGCTTCCAGACTCAGTTTTTATTGCATAAAAACACGTTTTCGCAAAAAAAATAGAATTTTGGTTTTCGGAGGTGCGGGCCCATTTTCACCCACTTTCCATTTTTAGTAGAAAACGTGCGATTTTTTAATCGATTCACGCATCAATTTGGTGAGTAATTACGCTACTCTGCAGCTTCCAGACTCAGTTTTTATGGCCTAGGAACACGTTTTGTCAAAAAAATCGAATTTTGGTTTTCGGAGGTGCGGGCCCATTTTCACACCACTTTCCATTTTTAGCAGAAAACGAGCGATTTTTAAATCGATTCACGCCTCATTTTGGGTGAGTAATTACGCTACTCTGCAGCTTCCAGACTCAGCTTTTATGGCCTAGTAACACGTTTTGTCCAAAAAAATCGAATTTTGGTTTTCGGAGGTGCGGGCCCCATTTTCACATCACTTTCCATTTTTAGCAGAAAACGAGCGATTTTTAAATCGATTCACACGTCAATTTGGTGAGTAATTACGCTACTCAGCAGCTTCCAGACTCAGTTTTTATGGCCTAGGAACACGTTTTGTCAAAAAATCGAATTTTGGTTTTCGGAGGTGCGGGCCCATATTCACACCAGTTTCCATTTTTAGCAGAAAACGTGCGATTTTTAAATCGATTCACGCGTCAATTTGGTGAGTAATTACGCTACTCTGCAGCTTCCAGACTCAGTTTTTATGGCCTAGGAACACGTTTTGTCAAAAAAATCGAATTTTGGTTTTCGGAGGTGCGGGCCCATTTTCACACCACTTTTCATTTTTAGCAGAAAACGAGCGATTTTTAAATCGATTCACGCCTCATTTTTGGTGAGTAATTACGCTACTCTGCAGATTACAGACTCAGTTTTTATGGCCTAGGAACACGTTTTGTCAAAAAAATCGAATTTTGGTTTTCGGAGGTGCGGGCCCATTTTCACACCGGTTTCCATTTTTAGCAGAAAACGTTGCGATTTTTAAATCGATTCACGCGTCAATTTGGTGATTAATTACGCTACTCTGCAGCTTCCAGACTCAGTTTTTATGGCCTAGGAACACGTTTTGTCAAAAAAATTGAATTTTGGTTTTCAGAGGTGCGGGTCCATTTTCACACCACTTTCCATTTTTAGCAGAAAACGAGCGATTTTTTAAATCGATTCACGTCTCATTTTGGTGAGTAATTACGCTACTCTGCAGCTTCCAGACTCAGTTTTTATGGCCTAGGAACACATTTTGTCAAAAAAATCAAATTTTGGATTTCGGAGGTGCGGGCCCATTTTCACACCACTTTCCATTTTTAGGAAAAAACGTGCGATTTTTAAATCGATTCACGCGTCAATTTGGTGACTAATTACGCTACTCTGCAGCTTCCAGACTCAGTTTTTTATGGCCTAGGAACACGTTTTGTCAAAAAATCGAATTTTGGTTTTCGGAGGCGCGGGGCCAATTTTTCACACCATTTTCCATTTTTAGCAGAAAACGTGCGATTTTTAAATCGATTCACGTCTCATTTTGGTGAGTAATTACGCTACTCTGTAGCTTCCAGACTCAGTTTTTATGGCCCAGGAACACGTTTTGTCAAAAAATCGAATTTTGGTTTTCGGAGGCGCGGGCCAATTTTCACACCATTTTTCCATTTTTAGCAGAAAACGTGCGATTTTTAAATCGATTCACGCGTCATAATTACGCTACTCTGCAGCTTCCAGACTCAGTTTTTATGGCCTAGGAACACGTTTTGTCAAAAAAATCGAATATATGTTTTCGGAGGTGCGGGCCCATTTTCACACCACTTTCCATTTTTAGCAGAAAACGAGCAATTTTTTAAATCGATTCACGCCTCATTTTGGTGAGTAATTACGCTACTCTGCAGCTTCCAGACTCAGTTTTTATGGCCCTAGGAACACGTTTTGTCAAAAAAATCGAATTTTGGTTTTCGGAGGTGCGGGGCCCCATTTTCACACCCACTTTCCATTTTTGCAGAAAACGAGCGATTTTTAAATCGATTCACGCGTCAATTTGGTGAGTAATTACGCTACTCTGCAGCTTCCAGACTCAGTTTTTATGGCCTAGGAACACGTTTTGTCAAAAAAATCGAATTTTGGTTTTCGGAGGTGCGGGGCCCATTTTCACACCACTTTCCATTTTTAGCAGAAAACGAGCGATTTTTAAATCGATTCACGCGTCAATTTGGTGAGTAATTACGCTACTCTGCAGCTTCCAGACTCAGTTTTTATGGCCTAGGAAACACGTTTTTGTCAAAAAAATCGAATTTTGGTTTTCGGAGGTGCGGGCCCATTTTCACACCGGGTTTCCATTTTTAGCAGAAAACGTGCGATTTTTAAATCGATTCACGCGTCAATTTGGTGATTAATTACGCTACTCTGCAGCTTCCAGACTCAGTTTTTATGGCCTAGGAACACGTTTTGTCAAAAAAATTGAATTTTGGTTTTTCAGAGGTGCGGGTCCATTTTCACACCACTTTCCATTTTTAGCAGAAAAACGTGCGATTTTTAAATCGATTCACGCGTCAATTTGGTGGACTAATTACGCTACTCTGGAGCTTCCAGACTCAGTTTTTATGGCCTAGGAACACGTTTTGTCAAAAAAATCGAATTTTGGTTTTCAGAGGTGCGGGCCCCATTTTCACACCACTTTCCATTTTTAGCAGAAAACAAGCGATTTTTAAATCGATTCACGCCTCATTTTGGTGAGTAATTACGCTACTCTGCAGCTTCCAGACTCAGTTTTTATGGCCTAGTAACACGTTTTGTCAAAAAAATCGAATTTTGGTTTTCGGAGGTGCGGGCCCATTTTCACACCACTTTCCATTTTTAGCAAAAAACGAGCGATTTTTAAATCGATTCACGCGTCAATTTGGTGAGTAATTACGCTACTCAGCAGCTTCCAGACTCAGTTTTTATTGCATAAAAACACGTTTTCGCAAAAAAAATAGAATTTTGGTTTTCGGAGGTGCGCGCCCATTTTCACACCACTTTCCATTTTTAGCAGGAAAACGTGCGATTTTTAAATCGATTCACGCGTCAATTTGGTGAGTAATTACGCTACTCTTCACGGGACTAGGAAACACGTTTTGTCAAAAAATCGAATTTTGGTTTTCGGAGGCGCGGGCCAATTTTCACACCATTTTCCATTTTTAGCAGAAAACGTGCGATTTTTAAATCGATTCACGCGTCATAATTACGCTACTCTGCAGCTTCCAGACTCAGTTTTTATGGCCTAGGAACACGTTTTGTCAAAAAAATCGAATATATGTTTTCGGAGGTGCGGGCCCATTTTCACACCACTTTCCATTTTTAGCAGAAAACGAGCGATTTTTAAATCGATTCACGCCTCATTTTGGTGAGTAATTACGCTACTCTGCAGCTTCCAGACTCAGTTTTTATTGCATAAAAACACGTTTTCGCAAAAAAAATAGAATTTTGGTTTTCGGAGGTGCGGGGCCCATTTTCACACCACTTTCCATTTTTAGTAGAAAACGTGGCGATTTTTTAATCGATTCACGCATCAATTTGGTGAGTAATTACGCTACTCTGCAGCTTCCAGACTCAGTTTTTATGGCCTAGGAACACGTTTTGTCAAAAAAATCGAATTTTGGTTTTCGGAGGTGCGGGGCCCATTTTCACACCACTTTCCATTTTTAGCAGAAAACGAGCGATTTTTAAATCGATTCACGCCTCATTTTGGTGAGTAATTACGCTACTCTGCAGCTTCCAGACTCAGCTTTTATGGGCCTAGTAACACGTTTTGTCAAAAAAATCGAATTTTGGTTTTCGGAGGTGCGGGCCCATTTTCACATCACTTTCCATTTTTTAGCAGAAAACGAGCGATTTTTAAATCGATTCACACGTCAATTTGGTGAGTAATTACGCTACTCAGCAGCTTCCAGACTCAGTTTTTATGGCCTAGGAACACGTTTTGTCAAAAAATCGAATTTTGGTTTTCGGAGGTGCGGGCCCATATTCACACCAGTTTCCATTTTTAGCAGAAAACGTGCGATTTTTAAATCGATTCACGCGGTCAATTTGGTGAGTAATTACGCTACTCTGCAGCTTCCAGACTCAGTTTTTTATGGCCTAGGAACACGTTTTGTCAAAAAAAATCGAATTTTGGTTTTCGGAGGTGCGGGCCCATTTTCACACCACTTTTCATTTTTAGCAGAAAACGAGCGATTTTTTAAATCGATTCACGCCTCATTTTGGTGAGTAATTACGCTACTCTGCAGATTACAGACTCAGTTTTTATGGCCTAGGAACACGTTTTGTCAAAAAAATCGTATTTTGGTTTTCGGAGGGTGCGGGCCCATTTTCACACCGGTTTCCATTTTTAGCAGAAAACGTGCGATTTTTAAATCGATTCACGCGTCAATTTGGTGATTAATTACGCTACTCTGCAGCTTCCAGACTCAGTTTTTATGGCCTAGGAACACGTTTTGTCAAAAAAATTGAATTTTGGTTTTCAGAGGTGCGGGGTCCATTTTCACACCACTTTCCATTTTTAGCAGAAAACGAGCGATTTTTAAATCGATTCACGTCTCATTTGGTGAGTAATTACGCTACTCTGCAGCTTCCAGACTCAGTTTTTATGGCCTAGGAACACATTTTGTCAAAAAAATCAAATTTTGGATTTCGGAGGTGCGGGGCCCATTTTCACACCACTTTCCATTTTTAGGAAAAAACGTGCGATTTTTAAATCGATTCACGCGTCAATTTGGTGACTAATTACGCTACTCTGCAGCTTCCAGACTCAGTTTTTTATGGCCTAGGAACACGTTTTGTCAAAAAAATCGAATTTTGGTTTTCGGGAGGCGCGGGCCAATTTTCACACCATTTTCCATTTTTAGCAGAAAACGTGCGATTTTTAAATCGATTCACGTCTCATTTTTGGTGAGTAATTACGCTACTCTGTAGCTTCCAGACTCAGTTTTTTATGGCCCAGGAACACGTTTTGTCAAAAAATCGAATTTTGGTTTTCGGAGGCGCGGGCCAATTTTCACACCATTTTCCATTTTTAGCAGAAAACGTTGCGATTTTAAATCGATTCACGCGTCATAATTACGCTACTCTGCAGCTTCCAGACTCAGTTTTTATGGCCTAGGAACACGTTTTGTCAAAAAAATCGAATATATGTCTTCGGAGGTGCGGGCCCATTTTCACACCACTTTCCATTTTTAGCAGAAAAACGAGCAATTTTTAAATCGATTCACGCCTCATTTTGGTGAGTAATTACGCTACTCTGCAGCTTCCAGACTCAGTTTTTATGGCCTAGGAACACGTTTTGTCAAAAAAATCGAATTTTGGTTTTCGGAGGTGCGGGCCCCATTTTCACACCACTTTCCATTTTTGCAGAAAACGAGCGATTTTTAAATCGATTCACGCGTCAATTTGGTGAGTAATTACGCTACTCTGCAGCTTCCAGACTCAGTTTTTATGGCCTAGGAACACGTTTTGTCAAAAAATCGAATTTTGGTTTTCGGAGGGTGCGGGCCCATTTTCACACCACTTTCCATTTTTAGCAGAAAACGAGCGATTTTTAAATCGATTCACGCGTCAATTTGGTGAGTAATTACGCTACTCTGCAGCTTCCAGACTCAGTTTTTATGGCCTAGGAACACGTTTTGTCAAAAAAATCGAATTTTGGTTTTCGGAGGTGCGGGGCCCATTTTCACACCGGTTTCCATTTTTAGCAGAAAACGTGCGATTTTTAAATCGATTCACGCGTCAATTTGGTGATTAATTACGCTACTCTGCAGCTTCCAGACTCAGTTTTTATGGCCCTAGGAACACGTTTTTGTCAAAAAAATTGAATTTTGGGTTTTCAGAGGTGCGGGTCCATTTTCACACCACTTTCCATTTTTAGCAGAAAACGTTGCGATTTTTAAATCGATTCACGCGTCAATTTGGTGACTAATTACGCTACTCTGGAGCTTCAGACTCAGTTTTTATGGCCTAGGAACACGTTTTGTCAAAAAAATCGAATTTTGGGTTTTCAGAGGTGCGGGCCCCATTTTCACACCACTTTCCATTTTTAGCAGAAAACAAGCGATTTTTAAATCGATTCACGCCTCATTTTGGTGAGTAATTACGCTACTCTGCAGCTTCCAGACTCAGTTTTTATGGCCTAGTAACACGTTTTGTCAAAAAAATCGAATTTTGGTTTTCGGAGGTGCGGGGCCCATTTTCACACCACTTTCCATTTTTAGCAAAAAACGAGCGATTTTTAATCGATTCACGCGTCAATTTGGTGAGTAATTACGCTACTCAGCAGCTTCCAGACTCAGTTTTATTGCATAAAAACACGTTTTCGCAAAAAAAATAGAATTTTGGTTTTCGGAGGTGCGCGCCCATTTTCACACCACTTTCCATTTTTAGCAGAAAACGTGCGATTTTTAAATCGATTCACGCGTCAATTTGGTGAGTAATTACGCTACTCTTCACGGGACTAGGAACACGTTTTGTCAAAAAATCGAATTTTGGTTTTCGGAGGCGCGGGCCAATTTTCACACCATTTTCCATTTTTAGCAGAAAACGTTGCGATTTTTAAATCGATTCACGCGTCATAATTACGCTACTCTGCAGCTTCCAGACTCAGTTTTTATGGCCTAGGAACACGTTTTGTCAAAAAAATCGAATATATGTTTTCGGAGGTGCGGGCCCATTTTCACACCACTTTCCCATTTTTAGCAGAAAACGAGCGATTTTTAAATCGATTCACGCCTCATTTTGGTTGAGTAATTACGCTACTCTGCAGCTTCCAGACTCAGTTTTTATTGCATAAAAACACGTTTTCGCAAAAAAAATAGAATTTTGGTTTTCGGAGGTGCGGGCCCATTTTCACACCACTTTCCATTTTTAGTAGAAAACGTGCGATTTTTTAATCGATTCACGCATCAATTTGGTGAGTAATTACGCTACTCTGCAGCTTCCAGACTCAGTTTTTATGGCCTAGGAACACGTTTTGTCAAAAAAATCGAATTTTGGTTTTCGGAGGTGCGGGCCCATTTTCACACCACTTTCCATTTTTAGCAGAAAACGAGCGATTTTTAAATCGATTCACGCCTCATTTTGGTGAGTAATTACGCTACTCTGCAGCTTCCAGACTCAGCTTTTATGGCCTAGTAACACGTTTTGTCAAAAAAATCGAATTTTGGTTTTCGGAGGTGCGGGCCCATTTTCACATCACTTTCCATTTTTAGCAGAAAACGAGCGATTTTTAAATCGATTCACACGTCAATTTGGTGAGTAATTACGCTACTCAGCAGCTTCCAGACTCAGTTTTTATGGCCTAGGAACACGTTTTGTCAAAAAATCGAATTTTGGTTTTCGGAGGTGCGGGCCCATATTCACACCAGTTTCCATTTTTAGCAGAAAACGTGCGATTTTTAAATCGATTCACGCGTCAATTTGGTGAGTAATTACGCTACTCTGCAGCTTCCAGACTCAGTTTTTATGGCCTAGGAACACGTTTTTGTCAAAAAAATCGATTTTGGTTTTCGGAGGTGCGGGGCCCATTTTCACACCACTTTTCATTTTTAGCAGAAAACGAGCGATTTTTAAATCGATTCACGCCTCATTTTGGTGAGTAATTACGCTACTCTGCAGATTACAGACTCAGTTTTTATGGCCTAGGAACACGTTTTGTCAAAAAAATCGTATTTTGGTTTTCGGAGGTGCGGGCCCATTTTCACACCGGTTTCCATTTTTAGCAGAAAACGTGGCGATTTTTAAATCGATTCACGCGTCAATTTGGTGATTAATTACGCTACTCTGCAGCTTCCAGACTCAGTTTTTATGGCCTAGGAACACGTTTTGTCCAAAAAAATTGAATTTTGGTTTTCAGAGGTGCGGGGTCCATTTCACACCACTTTCCATTTTTAGCAGAAAACGAGCGATTTTAAATCGATTCACGTCTCATTTTGGTGAGTAATTACGCTACTCTGCAGCTTCCAGACTCAGTTTTTATGGCCTAGGAACACATTTTGTCAAAAAAATCAAATTTTTGGATTTCGGAGGTGCGGCCCATTTTCACACCACTTTCCATTTTTAGGAAAAAACGGTGCGATTTTTAAATCGATTCACGCGTCAATTTGGTGACTAATTACGCTACTCTGCAGCTTCCAGACTCAGTTTTTATGGGCCCTAGGAACA
>JAQQBG010000480.1:0-34746 GCA_032199755.1 Ambrosia artemisiifolia | reverse complement strand
GAAGCTGAAGTGGCTCATGAAGTAGCTTTGATGTCTCAAACCAATATGTACAGGCCCGGGATTGACGTAACTCAAGCCGAGCTTGTTCCTCATTTGAATTGGAGGAGACAAGAGAGGACAGAGCTTGTCGGACCTTGGAAAAGTAAGGTGTATGATATGCTCCATGTGATGGTGAGCGTGAAATCAAGGCGGGTCCCGGGTGCTATGACAGACGAGGAGCTTTTCGCCAATGAACATGGAGTAGAAAATGGAGCTGACAATGATGAGTATGATGATGTCTTGACACCCGAAGAAAAGATGCAACTGAATTCCGCTCTTAAAATGGGTAATTCAGAAAATGTATGTGAAGATGAAGATCAAACCAACCATGGAAACACTGATTCGGGTTCGCTTGAAAATGTGGAAGCCAACACTAAAGATAAGAAAAGTTGGTTCGGTTGGAACAAAAAAGGTTCAAAAACGGGAGGGAACGATCCTGAGGATTCAAAGATTTTAAAAAAGTTTTCAAAACTGAATGAAACACAAAAACCATCATCTGAAACTGTAACGGATGACAACAATGGCGAGTCGAAGAAAGCAAAAGATAAAAGCGCTAAGAAGAAGAAGAAAAAGGGATCAGCAACAGATTCTAAACATGAAAGCGAGTACAAGAAAGGTTTGAGACCTGTTCTTTGGTTAACGCCAGATTTCCCTTTGAAAACAGACGAGCTTGTGCCGTTACTTGACATCTTAGCGAACAAGGTGAAGGCAATTAGGAGATTAAGGGAGCTTTTAACTACCAAACTACCTACCGGTACTTTCCCTGTAAAGGTACAGCCATTTTGTTTTAAACATGTTGATTCATTACATTTTACTGTTTTTAATGTTTATGAGAACTTTGTCACGATGATAACGTTTGTTTGTGAGTGCAGATCGCGATACCAATAGTGCCAACAATCAGAGTACTTGTAACATTTACAAAATTCGAGGAGCTACAAGCTGCATCAGAAGAATTCTCAACGCCACTCTCGAGCCCAGCTCATTTCCAAGATTCAAAATCCAAAGAACCAGAAGGATCAACCTCATGGATCTCCTGGATGAAAGGAAACCGTGGTGACCAGTCAAGTGACAGCGAAGGTCGCAGCTTCAGGGATGAAACAGACCCGTTCAACATTCCAGCAGACTACACATGGGTCGATGCCAATGAGAAGAAACGCAGGCTGAAGGCCAAGAAAGCCAAGATCAGGAAACACAAGAAGAAATCTGCAGAGAAAAGCACTGAAAATGGAGCAAGGCAGAGGCAGTCGAGTGACGATTTGGAGGATTAGATCTTGCGCGTTGTTGGATTCGGGTATGAAGTGGAAGACATTTGTGTGGTAAAGTTTGATTGTTAGGGGTGGTTGTTTGTTTGATTGCTTGTTGTATGCAATCTTTGTTTCCAGTGGTTTTGGTAGTTCTCTCAGGAACAAGCTCAAACATGTTGTATTAATGTTTTAATTATTTATTATTGCTCTTCAGTTTCCTTTATTTTTCAAATGTATCCTTTATAAGTTCATCATTTTTTTTTGTTTCATTCATTTGACAAGTTATCAACTAAATATTATCTAAGAATGTAACATCTAGTTTCTATTTGTCCAAAACATAAATTTTTATTGATGCATTTAAAAATTCAAGATTGTCTAAAAAATTAATTATCCTTATAACTATTTATGAATTGTCGTTGGCCATTTGGTCCGGTGTCACCAGCTGGTGCGGATAAGAGCTCTATGACCCTAAAGTCACAAGTTCGAAATTCGAATCCCAATTCAGTACAAAAATCTTGTTGTCATTACCATGGGTTGTCAATGAGCTCTCCAGACATACGTAAGTTAAGAGGTTCACAAGCCACTCGGTGTTATCATGGAACGGGTTGGCGCCATCATCAAGCATCAAACTAACGATGGACGGTTAAAAATAAAATCCCGTCCGAGGTATGGACATACCTAAGTTGTGAAGAGGCATGCCATTGAGCCGAATTGCCAACGCTATTGGAAAAAAAAAAGCTATTTATGAATTTAATTTACTAAATATGATACATAATGAATAAAATATTAAAAATGTTAAAGATCCCATTAGAGCCTAATTTAGCAACGGTCTCTAATTCAAAATCAGAAAACCCTACACAGTCTCTGTGTGCAGCTCTCTCTCTAACTAACTAATGGGCTGCTTTACAGTCTTTCCATGTTTTACTTCTTCCAAGCATCCAATACAGACCAAATCTATTAACAAAACCACTTCATCTTCTTCTGCAAATCAGGTTCTTTATATTTGTAAAAAAAATTAATCTTTTTTATCTTTTTCTTGATCCCAATTCACATTTAAACTGTTAATCTGTATCAGGGTTATGTTAAGAATTGCAAGATTGTTTTGATCAAGACACCCACAAAAGAATCAACGCATATTGGATCGGTCCAAACCCCGGTTTCAAGATCAAGGTAATTTTTTTGTGCTTACTTCTGTGATCAAGATTTACAGTGTTATTGAATCTGGTTGTACGTAAATCATAGTTGTCAAAGCGCCTAGGCGCACTCAAGGCGCATAGGCCGAGCCTGGAGCCTAGGCGCAAGGCGCATAAAAACGAGGGCTTTTTATAATTAGGCGCACGGTATAAAATACATTTTTAGAGCTTTTAGAGATGTTTTAGGGTTGTTTAGGACTTGTTCATAACTCATTTAGGATGTTTTAGAGGTTTAGGTAACTTTTAGCCTGAATTTGGCCGAAAATCAGCTTGAAAACAGCCTCGATAGTGTGCCTCACTGCCTAGGCGCGCGCCTCACAGGGCGCAACGCACTTGGTGCGCCTGGTTGCGCCTTGTGCCTATGCACGCTTTTGACAACTATGACGTAAATACGGGTATTGGTGTTGCAGAGATTGAGGTTTTATAGTAGTTTGTGTGATTTTTATTTTTTTGTTATTTAACTTTTAGGGATAATAGTGAAGATAAGGAGATATGTAAAGATGATAAGGAGAAAAATGTGAAGGAGGGGAGTGGGAAGTTAGGAGATCTTGTGCAACGCGATAGTGCGAAAGAGAGGGACGACGAAAAGAATAATGAAAATGGAATATTGGGAGTTCTTGTGCAGATTGAAACTGAAACTGAAAGAATGGTAGATAAGGATGAAAGTGATGAACATGGAGCTGTTTCAGATTCTAGTGTTTCGAGCTATATATGTTATCCACCAATGCATAGATATTATAACTGTGAAGCCGACGAATATGAAGAACAGCATCTATTGGTTCAAGAAGGTTCACCCGAGTCCTTTTTTTCTTTGTCAATTGATCCAACGAGGCATTCAAAGTCTTCGACAGGTGAAGTCGATGATAAAGAAGTTAATAGTCCCCTGAAAAGAAGTTCTTCATCTGAATTGATGGAGAGTAATTGTAATGAAAGCGTTGATTATTTGTTGAATCCGATTGAGAATCTTGCTCAACGGAAAACAACTAAGGCAAGACCAATGCTTGGTTTGGATCATCTGCAAGAAAAGGAAAATCTTTATATAGAACAAGGGAAAGTTAAAACCGACGCTGTTGTGGCTACAAGCCTTTCAAGTTGGTTGGTTGACCCTGAGAAGTCAACGGTGAGCAACGACGAAAGTCAATATTCTAGAGGCTCTGATGGGGCAACTTCTTGGAAGAGCTGTGAAGATAGACCCATTTTAGGAGCTTGGAGCATTGATGAAGTTAGACAGATATCGGCGAGATCATCTCCAAGAAAGTCACCATGCCACAACCCTGATGACATGCCGATCATAGGAACCGTTGGCAGTTACTGGAGTCATACCGGGCAAACTACAGATTGCACATCTCCCTTAGGAATGTCTGCATCTGCAAAATCTGTAAGGAACATAAAGGTATTATACACTTATTCATTCCTAAAGTTCTAGATATAATAACTTATGTCGTTTATATGTAAATAGGTCGAAACTGACACCTTTAGACGCTGGATATGTGATATTGAGATGGGTTCTAATTTCTTTGTGTCGTCTTTGCAGAATAAAGCTTTAAGCTGCCATTCTTACTCTAAGAGAAGGTTGGAGAGAGCATTCGACAAGATTATTGATTAGTTAACTTATAAATTGCATCCGAGCGACTTCAAAATTCCCTTTTTGATGCTTGTGAATACTAGAAGTTGGTTTATGCTTAGTCTTGTTTTCTTTAGTCATGCAATACTTTGCTCTAGTAACTGCATAAGTTATGATTCATTCGGATCTATTATATATGAATAATACAAGCAATATAACGGTGCTTGCCTTCAACTATCCAATATATGAGCCTGCAACTCTAGATGTTTATGACGTCTCGCTTGTTTCTCTCTTTAGGAGGTTTGTTTCGCTCGTTTGGGTATAACGCTCGTCATACTTCAGGGTGCATACACCTTAGATGCTTCTTGCTTGCTTGCCTGCCTTGAAAACGCTTAACCTTGGACATAATTAAAACTCGTTTGATATGTGACTTTTGGGTTGAACATAATCAAATCGCATTCGACATTCAAATGTATTTTGGGTTGAACATGATCAAATCACAGTTGATATGTAATTGTCTACTTTTTGTGTGTGACTCTAAAGGTTTTAGGAACATAATCAACATTGACTCATTTTATGCAATAGTCATATAACTAACATGTCTATCATGTAGATTCATAATGCATAATCACAAAGTCAAATACTGAAATTATTATATATAATAAATGTTGACCACCTTAGGAATAGTAGCTAACGGTTGACCGTTAGTTACTATTCAACTCCGTCAGTTACTATTCAATTCCTTCCGTTACTATTCAACTCCGTTAGTTACTATGCAACTCCGCTAGTTACTATTCATCTCTGTTAGTTACTATTCAACTTCGTTAAGTTACTATGCAACTCCGTTAAAATAGTACTAACGTAGTTACTATTGAACTCCGTTAAAATAGTACTAACGGAGCTACTATTTAACTCCGTTAATTACAATTCAACTCCGTTAAAATAGTATTCAACTCCGTTAGGTTGCTTTTCAACTCCGTTAATTTACTATCCAACTCCGTCAACTTATACTACCTAACACCGCCAAATTTAACGTCTACTTTTGGTTCGCTTTTTACTGTTCCATACACCGACGATGTGCGCTATTGGTGTTACTTCGCATGGTTGTTCGCCTTAGCACACCCAAAAGTCCGTTCCATCGCGCGTATGTTGACCATCTTAGCAAGACTATAAAGGTTCACATGTTCCACATGTCATTAGCAAATAGTAATGTTTCTAGTGTGTTGTATCGTAATCAATTAATCATATAACTAACATTTCCATCTTGTAGATATATAATTGTATAATAATACAAACTCAACTACTAAATTGGACATCATAGGTTCTAGAGAATGTGCATAACAATGTAAATTATCTTTGAGAAAATTCAAATGGAACGTTAACTTCCAAAATAGTAAAAGGTGAGGGTTAATCCTAATGGTTTGGATAAAATTGTGGGATGAGATAAACCGGAAAAGGGAAGAAAATAAAGATTAGATAATTGTTTGGTGATAATTATTAGTTTGAATTAACATGCTTATCTAGTACTTTATTTATCGGTTAATTAAAGGTTAGAGTTTTTTTTTTTGAACGGCAAATTTTTACTCCTTGTGGGACTTGAACCCATGACCTCCCCCTTGGGTGTTCCTAGAAGCTTTGCTTCTACCATTGGGCCACCAACCCCAATGGCAGTTAAAGGTTAGAGTTAGTATTGGTTTAGGATAGCTTGTTTAGCAAGTTACTAGTTTGGTATAAATAGATGGGTTAAGTTATGTAATTTATTAGATGTTTTGCTTTGTTCTTTATTAATAGCTCAAAGAGTCATGAGGAGTTCTAACAAAATCGTTGTGTTGCTGTGTTTTTTTTCCGATGGTTCGAACAAAAGGTTACCACAATATTCGTATCACACGTGAAATGTATATAAACTTGTATGCGTTAGAAAACAACCATGTACTTACACTTGCGCAATATTGTTTTTAGGAACACAATGAATATAAACAAGGCGAGTACGGGAGCCACTGATGTGTAATGTGTTTACTGGAAACCAACCATCATACACGCCATACTACAAGGCGATCATGGGGCATACAAGCCATATGATAGGGGCTAAAACGACTGTACGATCCACATGAAAGTGTATTCATCCGTCATACATCATTGCCCTTGTTAATGGTGATCAATTCTACCCACATAGCCAGGACCCCTATTATATATGTTGTAGTACCAATTCCATTCCTTGTATCCTCCTGTGGAACATTAGACAATCTTTCAACAAATACTCTTGGCTTCCACAATATTCACAGGGATCGTCATCTACCCAATTTATGGTGATGATGACGATTTTGTCTTGCTAAATTCTCCTTTTCGGATTGTACATAAGTGGTGAGCTTTTTCCCGAATGCCGGGTATGCATGCACTATCTGTCACCTGCACACTCAACAAACCACGCGTAACAACGAACAAAAAGAAATAACAAAGACAAAAATTAAACAGTTAATCACAAATAATCAACTAAATAAAAAATACAAAGCATACGAACTCCCCAGCAACGGCGCCAAAATTTGATCGGATGTTGAGGGTTCGGTCAAAGATAACATTTATAGTGTTCCTTAGTACCCTTAAATATGTAGCTAGTGGTAGAAAGGGTGTCAAACCACAAAGAGTTTGTGGTTGGTGATTAGTGTTTTAGTTGATTAACGATTCACTTATGAAGGTGTTATTCTTTATGAAGTTTGCTGTTTTGTTTATTTGAAAAGTTGTTTTGAATGAAATGGAATCAAGGATATGACTCCGAATTTATTTTTATAAGAATAGCTATTGATTTTAAATGATGTGTCGAAATATTAAATGGTGAATAAAAATAAGTTGTAAAGAATAATATGAATAGGAATCACACCCGGTTCGAAATCATAAGCAATTAAGATTCAATCACACAACTGGGATTGAATTTGAAGTGAACAGTTGGTATCAAATGGATTGGGGTTCAAGCCCTAGGCATCAACATAAATCAATGGACAAAAGTATGTTTTGTTATCAAGAACACATACAAACCCTAAATTGAATTAAACTTCAATAGTAGAAATCATCTTAAAAAGTCAACAATGCAAGAAAAACCTTAACATTGAAGAGTTCAAATCAATACTAACCAATTAAATCAACAACTCCGACCAAATGTTTACACATACAAAATTTATCAAACAAAAAGCGTACAAAGAGTCCTTAAAAAGCTTACAATTCTACACCCGGGTTGAACTTGAGGAGATTAACCACTCATGGTTGATGATTGATCTTTAAAACTTGATTGAATATAATAATGGATGGAATGGATTCAAAATTGGATGGACTAGGGACTTAGAAAACCCCAAAAATCGCAGCCTTGGAACCGTAGATCGAGAACGTCAATTCCAAAACTAAAATCTACATTAAAAATGGTCAAAGGTTTTTTTTTTCCTGATTTTACGCAGGTCTAGGCATCTTGGACGTTGTCCCGGGTGTCCTGGACTATGGGGTCAACATGTAGGATGCTGAACAACTTCTGCCAGCGCCCACCTTAGACTTTGTAGGAAACAACTACATATATTTTGGATGAAATGTAGTATAATAGCCTTTGTAATCACAAAGGCTATTATACTGCATTTTAATATATCTTTTTAATATTTTAAGGGACTCGTGATTTTGCTTCATTTTTCGTTCCTGTTCTTCCTAACTTCATTCCAAAGCTCTGTTAAGCTCCTGAAAATACACCTTAAACCTATCAAAGCCGGCAAAATATAAACCATATCAAAATAGTGCATTCGAGAACCCAAATTCGCATAATTTCATGAATTTAAACACAAAAAGCTAAGGACTTTCAACTACTTATCAAGAGTGTAGTGAAATTTGAAAGTGAAAGCAAAATGGATGGTATTAGTTGCTTTTAACAGTGACAAGGTGGGTGAGTTTTAAATTTAAAAAAAAAAAGTAATTTCTTTTATTTACTTAGGAATTATTTACATGGTTAGTAGTTGTGGTTTACTCATTTTGCCATTTTCATACATAGTTAGTTGAAATTATACCATTGGTTCCAACTTTTACATAATGAGTTCACCATTAGTACATGTTGTTGTAGAATTGGTTACATGATTAGTACCTATGGTGTACTAATGGCAAAATGGGTAAACCACAAATACTAAATGTGTAATTATAATCTTTTTTTAAATATATCTGTTGGAATGGCCCCCACCCCAAAAGGTTTGAAGGAGTCTGTCCGAACACACACAATTCGAACCCCGTCCAATGCATGTTCTGTCCGGATTAGGGTTTTTGTAGTTCCAGACCGCTCCACCTCACCTCACCGCGTTGAATATGCCCTTAAGATATTAAAATTATATACAATTAGTTTTTTGTCATCTTTATATGTCTTAAAAATATGTAAGAGGGATAAAAAAAGTGTAAGGATGATTTGTTAAATAATCAAAAGAAGAAAGATAACTTTTTTGTTAAATTGCCCGATGGTCGATGACACAATCATGTTGTGCATCAACGTTGGGCTAAATGTTCTCATTTTTGTTTTACAAAAATAAGGATGTTCCGACATGTCCAAAAACTTAGACTATTATGAGAAACCAAAGATACTATTTGTGGTCTTGTCTTGATCAAAAAAGGGAGGATATAATGCTCATTATGCTAAGCATCGTTTTTAACTTTTATCTTTTTACCCTTAGGCTGGTCGGGGTGGATTAACGGCCCCCGACACCAACACCAGAGTCATCGTTGACGTGGGTCCTCATTTGCAACAATGGGCTCGTTAAGAGGGGTGGGCCCATGCCGATGGCGTTAACGGGGGCGTGAAAAAGGGCGTAAAGATGGTCGATGCCATTGTGGTAATGAATAAAGTAACACATGGGTAGGCACGAAGGGGGATAGGGGCTTCAGCCCACGTGGCGTCGACATGGATGGTGGCGGCACCACAAGCGCTAATTCACACCATGCAACCTTATTGATGATCAGTAACACACACATAAATCAATCTCTTTTGTATCATATCTGATTTAAAAAAAAAATACTCCTGTTTGAGTGTTAGGTTAGTTTAACTGATTTAACTTGACTCTAAAAATGATTTTATAAAAGCTTATTGGTTTGTATAAATCATCTCTCTCTTTCTCTCTCTCTCTCTCTATATATATATATATATATATATATATATATATAATAAACGAAAACGGGTGTGACACATGATACGTGAGGCATTCACACCCCTTGATTTCTCTCCAATTTTTTTATTATATTTTAAATAAAGATAACTATAACTATTATTTTAAAATTTCAAATATGTTAAATAATATTTTTATCTTTATATTTTCTTTATCTTCCTCCACAATTTTAAAATGTTAGTAACTTGTACATGCGACATTTTTTTAAAAAAAAAGACACCAAATTAACAAGCGTTTTATCATCTTTCTAGTGAGCTCCAATTTAGGGGTGTTCAAATTCGGATAATCCGAATTTCGGATAATCAGAAATTTCGGATAGTCAATATTGGGATCCGAATCCAAATCCGAAGTTTCGGATATCCGAATTTTGGATTCGGACCATCCAACGGACAATCCGAAACTTAAAAAAAAAAATAAGAAAAAAACAAAAAAAAACGTTCTCCTTTATGTCTAAAACGTGAATCTGTTTAAAAAAAAACCAGAAATCGAAGTTAGATAAACAAAACTGGAACAAAAAAATGTAAAAAAACTTACCGTTTGGTGGACAGGGGTTGTGGAGGTCGGAGACGAGGTGGACGGGGGCTGTTATAGTTATAGTAAAGAGAAGAGGGAACAACTGCTATGGATTGGAGGAGCGTGGACTTAGGGTTAGGAGGATTAGGGATTTAAGATTGTGTATTGTGTTATGTAATATTATATATTTATATATATTTTTTTAATATTCAGATTCAGATAATCCGATTATCCAAAAATTTTCAAAATCAAGATCCGAATCTGAATCCGAAATTTCGGATTATCTGATTCTTGGATATCCGAAATGATTTTTTTAATGGGTTTTTATTCATGCAAATAACACACACAATATTGTAAGGCCCATAAATTGAATAGGTTTACGCTTGTCTTTATCAAGTCTGTTTGTGTTAATTGGGCTTAGTTAGTCTATTGGGTTTGGGTTATGCCATGTGGGCCAAGGCTTTAGTGGACCCTAAATAATGTTATTTTCTAGTTCATTTTAGGGTTAGACTTTCATAGCCAATTCATTTGTAACAAGACACTCATTTTGTAATTCTCTGGCCACCACCTTTTACTAGACAATCCTAGAGATTGTGTGCAAGGTGAAGTAGCAGTTCTATTGATTTCATTGTTTTAATCTTTTGTTCTTCACATTCAATCTTGTTTTCCGCACTCGATTGTTTGTTTGATACCCGGTAGAGAAGATCTGGACTTACAATTGGTATCAGAGCCTAAGAAGTCTTTTGAAGGCTCGGTTCGGTATCATTCAAAGATCAAAAGAAGACGTTTATGCTGCTGCGTTTTGTCAGTTTTACAGGTTATTCGCATCTCAATTTTTAATTTTATTCATCTAATTATTATTTTTTTGTTGTTGTTTTTAGTGTTATGCAGATTTGTTTTTGTTCAAATTGTTGAAGAACATCAAGAACAGATTCAAAAGAGGGTGTTTAATCTTGTTTGGAGGCTACTGTTCGTGTTGGCACAATTTTCGGGATTCAGTTTGGAAACTCAAAATATTCCAAAATAAAGAAAAGTCAACAGATCTAAAAAAATTTGAAAAGCAGTTGGATAGTTTTCAACTTTTCATCGAACACAACACCACCACATCGAACTCAAGGTCGAACTCAGCTATCTTCATCGAACTCCCACATCGAACTCAGCTTTGACATCGAACTCAGCCTTCAAGTCGAACTCAGCTATCTTGGTCGAACTCAGAAACTCAGGTCGAACTCAGCCTGTTTCAGGTCGAACTCAGACCCGTAGCTCGAACTCAGACCCATCTTCATCGAACTCAGCTGTCTTGGTCGAACTCAGTCCACGTCACCTCGAACTCAGATCTGTACTCGAACACCCATCTTTAACTCGAACTCATTCTGCTCTGACCCGTACCCACCACCCTCTGACTGGAAATTCTCCACCCATCTGCACCTGACCAGAACAACATTACCAACACCCAGACCCAACCCGGACACCTCATCTCGTTCAAACAACAAACCCAAATCACCTTCTTGTTGTCGGAAATTCAGTCGGACATTATTCACCATCTCGGAAACACCACCACAACCCATCACAGTGCCTGAACCGGAACAGCTCCGGCGAGCTCCGTCGTCACCACAAAATCAACCCGGACATAACCTTGTTTCATCCCGACTTTAACACGTAACATCAAAACCCCATCTCCGATTTCAACCCAAAGGACAGGAAAACGGATATAGAGATCATTGTTTGTTTGTTTTGTGTCTTGGAGTGTGTGCATTCAGATTTGTAAGAAAGAAATCAGAGGGTTTTGGTTGCTTTTGTTGGTGAAGGATCGGTGATAGAGAGTAAGTATTTGTTTGTTGTTGTGTTTGATTAGAGTGAAGAGTAAAAGAAAAAGAAACAGGTTGTTGATTGTCTCTGTTGTACTTGTTTGGCTTACAAAAGAGAAAGATGAAGTGAGTTGTGAGAAGAGAGAGAGAGAGCAGATTAATTCATTTTTGGGAAAGGAAAAGTGTGTTTGGGACTAAATTTGTTTGGTGAAGAGATAATCTCACGTGGTCTTCAAATTTAATAATAATAATAATAATAATAATAATAATATAATAATAGTGGTAGTACTTTTTTGGTGTGCACAAGTTCAACTTGGGGAATTGACCTTATCGTTTACGGTTTGACTTGGTTGGACGCCCAGTGCTCGTCTTAAAAATTTTGGTGAAACGTCTAGATTTTTGGGGGATCACGGTCTAGCAAATTAAAAAGATGTCTTCTCAAAATAATGTGTTCGAGCAGAGACTTGAAGGGTTCAGTTACATTGCTGGTGAAACCGTTGGAGCACTAATTGACCGATTTACCGAACTACTGTCTGACATGAAAAATGTTGAAATCGTAGTGTCAAATCGATGGGTCAACAAGAGTTTTCTCGACGCTTTGAAAAGAATTCCTGACGAGCCAACATGCAGCTGGTTTAATTATGTCAATTGGATCATTACAGAAACAAGTTGGTCCAAAATGACGTCAGATGAGTTAATCTTACTCGTCAATGAACATGCTAGACGTGCAAATCTGAAGACTCAAAGCAACACCTCTGCTACAACATGCACATCCGCCTCTGACAATTCACCTTCGAATTCAAAATCTGACTGCTCACCTGCTCCTGCCACTTCTGCCGCTCCTGCCGTTTTTGTCACACCTGCTACTCTTGTCACATCTGCTACTCCTGCCGTTTCTGTTGCTCCTACCGCTCAAGCTCTCATGGCACAACTGAATGACCATGTGCCATCCGCATCTGAGGTACACATTGAAATTTTAGCTGAATCATGTTGTACTGAACAATGCAGGTTAAAAATTAAGGGGTTTAGAGAAGAAACTCTCTCTGCATTCAAGCAGCTTGAATACGAGAAAATGGCCACTTGGAATATGAAAAAGAAATTTAATTCATATAAAGAAATGGACGAAAAACAAAAACTCGATATCAAGCGCTTGCATCACGAGGTGACCGATCACAAATGTCGATATTTACACTTCAAACGACTGTCTGACACCTTAACTGCGGAATTGATCGACTTAAAATCTAAATTTGAAAATGCCGATTTTCATTTTAAAAAGTTCGATTGTTCTAGTAACAAAGTTGAAAAAATGATCAATACTCAGTTAAAGTTCAGACCAAAGGAAGTGAGGAATAAAGGTCTAGGGTTTGTGGAAATTCCACCACCCTTTAATGAAAATTATTCCTCAATTCCCATGTCGGATGAAGAATTGTTGGCTTTGCCTGTTAAAGGATACGGTCCTCCAATAGAAGAGCCAACCAGTCGACCATCGAGGGATCAAGTTGAAATCTCCAAACTTGAATCGGCACCCATCCGAATCTCTAAACCTAAGAACCGACCAACTAAGCAAGAGCAGGCCCCATCAAAAACTTTTGTCAAATCTCAAGATGCTTCAAAGCAGACTGAGACGCTAAATTTTGAGAAAAATAAAGAAACTGACAGAGTTTTTGATGTGAAAAGAGATGAAGTTCCAGTTCCCAATGACACAGCTGAATCAAATAAATTGTTGAGGGAAACTGTTTTAAAACCTGAACCGACCGCCCAATCAGACTCAAATGTGCCCTTTGATTTTGATTTCATGAAAACATTCAAGAATCTCAATGAAGGGTACAGGGCACAAGACACCATTGAATCAGCTGCCCCACAAACTTCTCACCGGGACTCAACATGTGAATCACCTGAAGCTACTGAATCTGAGAAATCAATATCAGTTGCATCTAGTGAATCCAGCTGTGAGTCCTCAAGAGCAGCTGAGTCAACGGGGGATTCAACAGAGCCACCACATGTTTCTGAATCAAGTGGCTGGGCTGAATCAAATGTCACACCCTCGACTGAGCCAGAATCTGAAGAATCTGTGTGCTTAAGGCCAGTCGAGATTGAACACGAATGTGAGGAGCCCTCAGACAAGACTGTTGGCACAGGCGTGGTAAAGCCAACAGTCAATAATTTTAAATATGTGAATATTACTGATGCTTCTACCTCATGTACAGCTGAAGTTAAGGTAGAGGTTAAGGTTGAGGGGGATGATATTGTTTGCACTAACAATACAGGTGTTTGTGTGAAACAGTCTCATTTGTCTGCAGATGCTATACCATATGTGAAAAGGACCGTTTCTGAGCTATCTGTCAATGGCACGACTGATAAATATGTGCCACCACATAGAAAAACTACCTTTGCTAACTCTCATGTACAGGTTCCTGAAGTTAGATATAAAGCTAAAAAACAGTCAACATCACAAGCACAATCTTGTTCACACGGGTGTTCAAGATGTTCTAAGCAGAGCAGAAAGACTGGGAAGTCTGCAAACAAATCATCCAACAGATCCCATCACTCACATTCATTAGTGGGATCGAACAGACCGGGATATGCTCCTTATACAAAGAAGCAGACATGCTACACGTGTGGAAGACCCGGTCACATTGCAAGGAACTGCACAAATCGTCCTCATGTGCCCTACTACGCACAGAATCAGAGGGTTATGCATATGGATAACTATTACTCCAAGCCAATGAAGGTTGAGAAACCTAAGGCAAGGAAGAATGCAAATCCCAAAGTTAAACCTTCTGATGGAGACTGGAATGCTGCCAAGAGCAAGCGGAAGGTTGTTCAACCACAAAAATCAAAACAACCTGAGAAACCGAAAGCTGCTACTCCGAAAGTAGCAAAACCGCTTGTTAAGCCTAAACAAGTCTGGAAAGCAAAGGCGGCGGCATCACCAGTCCTAAATGAGAAGAAGGACATGTGCTTGAGAGAAGTGTCTTTCATAGATGCTTCAGGAGTGCCCAGGACCGCGATGGCCAGGGTACCAATGTTCAACTAATCTCCTTTCTTAGTGCAGGGACATCCAAGGAGGATTGTCGACGACCACTGGTATGTTGATAATGGTTGTTCCACGCATATTACAGGTGACATCTCTCTGTTATACATTTTTATTTAAATTTTCAAACAGTGAGTATGTTTCCTTTGAAGGAGATAATGGAAGTTAAATCAGCGAAATAGGTACGCTCAAAACCTGATGCATTAAATTTTGAACGTAATTAGTTTTTGATTCAAGAATGGTTTTAGAAAAACACAAAAAGATTTTTCTTAGTTTTAGGTTGTAAATTTGTTCTTTAAATTTTCAATTTTAAGCACAAATTTAGGGGGGTATATCCTCAATACCCGACAAAAAATACAAAAACAATAAAACATTTAGAAAATGAGATTTCATGGTGCGAAAAAGAAGAAATGATAGTACATCAGCTGTTGAGTTGTCACACTCTAAAAATCGAAAAGAAATTTAAATCGAGTGTGATTGCAGCTCCATCATATGATGTACTAGTAGGCAAACTACACAACGAACTCAGTCCAAAATTAATACTAAAGATTAAGGACTGTGTAGCTTGTGGGTAACACATCTTCGGCGTATGATCTTATGGTCTTAAATCTTGCGTTGATAGATTGCCAAAATCTGAGATTTCAGGTCTTTAAATTGTTGATACATCTGGTGATGTCATGGCTGCCCTTCTGCTGCATCCAGATATATGTTGACCTAGGCACAGTCAGGACGTCTTAAAAGAGCAATAAAGAAGTGCCAAAACCCAAATTCTCAAAGAGAATCCAAGCTAAAGGCACAAATCAAAGCCTAAAGCAATGATCATACCAAAAATTTGGTATTTGCCCTAACCCTGGTCAAGAATCCATTGGTCTCTCTGTTGCATCCAGATATATGCAGACCTGATCACCGATGATTTTGACCTTGTAAAACATACAGATGTCAGCAATTTACTCACCTGTTATGAAGAAGCTTTGTGCATACCTTGATCGCGAGGGTATGTCATGATGTGGGACACACAGTTATTTCAGTATAACACACGTTAAGAAAATAAGAAAAACAAAGGACTTGAAGACGTGTGTGTATGTTTGTTTAAGTGGATAAACGATGCTGGTAATCGTCTTGGACTGCTTTCTGGCACTTTAATAAGATTACCAGAACAAATCTACTAATGGTGTGTTACAGTTTGACAAAGCTGATATGATCTTCTTGCACATAATTCTCACCAAAAAGATGCATTGTAATTAATTTGAATTTCTATTTTAATTTGTTTATCTGTTATAAAAAAAAATTGACCATTCTTGAAGTTTTGACCGATTCTCGAAGGAAATTCAGGTTTTTGAGAATTTAAAATGGAAGTACACTGATGTACTTGGTATTCATGTTTATACTGGACCCTCTGTTATATAAGTTGTTTGCTCATAAAATTATGAGAATTTGCAGAATTTGATTCGAATCAAGAAACAGAGGTTGATGCAGAATGAAAGAGTTCCAGTTGCTGACTAGCATGAAGCACCTAAATGACAAGATGTACCTGATTCAGAAGAACCTGAAATGAATCATCTTTTGACAATGAAAATACAACTAAATAAGTACCTGTGAGGCAGCTTGAAAGAGAAGATTGACAAAGAAAAGAGTTAATGAGAATCCTCCTCTCACATTCTCTTTTAGCAAGATGTTCAAGCAAAAGCTGATAATGATTAAAGCTGTAAGGCTACCTCCAAGACAAGATGAAAGAACCCAAGTCTGGAAGATCAAGATCTGAAGATTCTTCCTACTGAGCCATAATAAAGGCAGCATAAACCTAGGGGGATATTGTAAGGCCCATAAATTGAATAGGTTTACGCTTGTCTTTATCAAGCCTGTTTGTGTTAATTGGGCTTAGTTAGTCTATTGGGCTTGGGTTAGGCCATGTGGGCCAAGGCTTTAGTGGACCCTATATAATGTTATTTTCTAGTTCATTTTAGGGTTAGACTTTCATAGCCAATTCATTTGTAACAAGACACTCATTTTGTAATTCTCTGGCCACCACCTTGTACTAGACAATCCTAGAGATTGTGTGCAAGGTGAAGCAGCAGTTCTATTGATTTCATTGTTTTAATCTTTTGTTCTTCACATTCAATCTTGTTTTCCGCACTCGATTGTTTGTTTGATACCCGGTAGAGAAGATCTGGACTTACAAATATGTTTAGGTAATTCATTAATCATGTCTAGGCAAGTCACTAATCATGTTAAGATAGTGTATATGGTTTTGAACTTACTATTACATATAAGAACCCGCTAACTACATATATATATATATATATATATATATATATATATATATATTCATAGATGAAGTTAGTTTGGTAAGAATCTTTTTTTTTTTTTTTGTATTTTGTTTGGTGTTGCTAGAAACGTTGACTACAAATGTTGCTAAGTCGATTAGATGTAGCCTATGATTATTAGACACCAGGTAAATCTCTAGCTGATAAGTGATAATTAGTCACCTCACCATGCATACATCTTAAATCAATCATCATCATGACATATCATTTGATACCAATTTGGTTTTTTTTTTCGAGGTTCATATTACAGATTTAGAATGTCTTGAGAAAGTGACAACGATGTATAGAGACTTCACTCGAGCAAGATATGCACATGTAGAATTAGAAATAGGTTTGATGAGTTATTGAGTGTTAATAATTTAAAAAAAATTCCTGAAAAAACGATCTATTCCTTTCACGGTACACATTTTGTCAATCTCAAGAATCACACGGGGATAATCTAGTTGTAAATAAAACATGTTTTTAGTGATCATACTTTTAAATGGTATTATTATCTATACATATAATAAACCAAAGCCATTTTAATGACATGGCACTCAAAGAGACATTCTTCTCATTGAGTGTGCCATATGTCATCCCATGTGGCATTGAGATATTTTAGGAAAAATTTTTTTTTTAAAAATTTGGATTTTTCTCTCTTATGTTTTCTCCCGTAATTTTTAAACGTTAATATATTTTATATACAAAATTTTTTTAAAGAAAAAAATTGCACCAAATTAACGAGCGTTTTATTATCTTTCCAACGAGTACCATAGTGCTATATAAAAAACGGGGAAAAAACGACTATTTTTTTGTGGGGTTTTGTTCATACAGGAAAAAAAACACAAAGTGTTCAGGTAATCATTAATCATGTATAGGCAAGTCACTAATTATGTTCAAATCAGTAAATATGAATTCTATTTTCAACATGCGTTAGCATTGGAGTTATACATTTTTAGGTTAGCTATTAATATTAGAGTTATACATTGTTTAAGGTTAGGCTTCAACATTGGAGATATATTTTTAATTGTTTTAGGTTAGGTGCTACCTGAAGCTTTCTTGCATGTAACTGTAAAGCGAATCATTCTATTTCATATATAAAATTAATATGTCATATTAGATTTCTCAACCCCGGGACATTCCCGGGGTATAATCTAGTTTATAACTTATAATAAAATAATTGAACTTTGATGATTTGACATTCAATGGAGGCCTCAACCCTCATTGAATGTGCCACGTGACATCATGTAGGATTTTTTAATTTTTGAGTTTTTCTAATAAATATATATATATTATAATTATTTTAGGAAAAGATAAGAATTTAAAAACAAAATTAAATTTTCTCTCTAATGTTTCCTCCCATAACTTTTAAACGTTAATATCTTTTATATAGGAGATTTTTTAAAGAAAAAAATTACACCAAATTAACGAACGTTTTATTATCTTTCCAACGAGTACCATAGTGCTATATAAAAAACGGAGAAAAAAACAACAACTATTTTTGTGGGGTTTTGTTTTCAAATATATTTTACTCTACTAATAAATCACAAACGATAAACATAACTTCATAGGCAGAGATTCCTTTTTTTATATTTGAATATGATAACTTATGGCAGAAATTTGTTTAAAATAAATATTATTATTATTATTCATTAATCATGTATTGGCAAATCATTAATTATGTTGTCATATTAGATATTTTATTATGTTATACTAGCTGATTACCCCGGGAGTGTCTCAGGGTTGAAAAATCTAATATGACTTAATAAAAATGATAAAAGTAGAAAACATACAAATCGTAAACTCAGTCACACGGATCATTAATTCCCATTTGCGTTCACTGACCTGAACCTTGAAGCAAATGTGGCGATTCATAGCTCACTTAAGCAGTAGCTTCGGCTTTCTCTTCATACTCCTATAGTGGTTAAAGATTACAGATGAGGCTTTGACATTTTTTAAGTTTTCATCATTTTGGTCTCACTTTAAAGTACTTGGTTATATGATTTTATTAATACATTTATTGAATTACAAACATTGCATATTTAATTAAAGTAAAAATCCCAACTAATAAATCTATCAGTGTACACGCAATTATCTATTATTAAGGGTATATATGATAATTGTTAAAGTAATTAGTGCTTTGTTTTAAATATATCAGTGACATTGTTTGTTTTATTTGTCAAAGCAAAAGTTATAATATTTGTGCATTAGATTATTGGTATAAACCTAACCTCCTGATCAAAGGTAGAAGCTAACGGAATGTTCACCTCTATTTATAATATCCATTTAATAAATGCTTGTTAGATAAATTGGAATATAAATATTTTTATTTAAATTTGAAGATATCCATATCTTCTTTGATTTATTTTTAAAAACAATAATTTAAAAAAAATTATAAAGGTATATATATTAATATAATATGAAAGGTAAATATGTTTATTTTATTTTGAAAATAGCCATATCTTAATAAAATATTTGAATTTATAATAATAGTATATTTAAAATATAAGTAGATTTTGTTTGTGAGAGAATTATGAAAGAGATAAAGAATGTAGAGAATAGAATGGCAAAAGGATTATGGTTTAAAAAAAATTCAAAAACACTAAAATCTTTCAATTATGATGCCACGTGGCAGTTTCATGGAGAGGTTGAAGCCACCATTGCACGCCACGTCAGCAACGTTCAATTCTTTTATATATATTAATAATAGATTAATAGATTAGATATTTCAACACCGGGACACTCCCGGGATAAAAGCTAGTTATTATTATTATAAGGTGAGGGTTTTATTTGAACGTTGCTGACGGGACAAAATACAAACCACAGATACCATACGTGAAGGAGAAAGGGGGTTTTATTTTTTTATAAGGTGAGGGTATTTTGGTCATTTTACATGACTTAACTGATAAAATTTAACGACGTTAACTGGTAGGGACCAAAATGTTATAAAATGTCAACGTTGGAGACCATTGAAAATATATGGGGGCATACGTGAAATTTGGACAAACCACAGGGACCATCCGTGCACTTTACTCTTATTATAATATAAAAATCTTCATTTATAATCGAGTGATAGATATCTCCACACCTATTATTATCGACACATTTGAGAAAAGTTTATGGGACCGGAAACATAGCCAAAAAATGTGAAATCACTAAAAAAAATTCTGATTATTTCTTTAAAACCCATTAAACCGTAAAAAAAAAGTTAAAAAAAAACCCCTTTATTTATCTTGGATTCTAAAACCATATATGCCCATAGTATTTGCACATGGCTATAAACAAAACATTTAGTTTCTTGAAACTCATTGGGACTGTGGCTCCATCTTGACCGTCCAATCCCACCAAAAAAAATAAAAAATAAAAAAATAATAATAATAAGAATATATTGTCCAAACCCGTTATTTGTCACAAGAAATATTCAATTCCTTCACGCGTCTATCTCATTCGTCCTTCTTTATCACAATTCACAAGTAATAAAACGTGAAATTGGCATATATTTTCTTCTATAATGATATAGATATTACACCCGGATGACAGGTAAACACTAACAAGCTGCGTCGACACGCCGTTTTAAATAGCAAAGCTAATCCGATATCTACTCCCTATAATATATACCCCAATTTGTGACCTTTTTTTTTCTTGAATCAAAGAACAAATCCATGGTCTAACACAATTAAAAGGTAAATAAAACATCTGATTAAATTAATGCTTACCCCTACAAAACTTTAAGTTGGTTGGACCAGTACCTTTGTAACAAAAAAAAAACATAACAATTTTTTCTTAGTTTTTTTTTTAATATATTTTTTTATTATCAAGAATTAAAATCCAAACAAACCCACCTCAGATTTCCTACCATATTATGTTCTTGATATCATCCCACAAATATTATGTCTAATTAATTCTACCCAGGTATAAAAAAAACCAGCTTTATGAACTTGTTATTATATGTTATCTAGGGTTATGTAGTTATGTTATATGTTATATTAATAATAATATATAATATAAATCTTGGTCATTTAGTTCATCCAGATGTGTTTTAAGGGTGTTTTGCATCTGGGTATTGGTTTATTTGCAATATTTATTTATAAAGTTATAATCTTGTGTTCTTGATCCTCTTTTTGTTTGGGGGTTTAGGGATTTTGACTAGGTCAACCTTTTTGTTTTGTTTTTTTGTTAATTATTGGTATGTAACCCTAAATTGGTTGATTTATGTTTACTGGGTTACTTTGGGAATATGTGTTAGGTGATGATTTATTATCTTGTGTTCAGATCTGTTGCTTTTTTTATTTTTTTAGTCAGTTTTTTTTTTTAATTGTTTGTCCTTTTTTAGGGTTCTTGAAGTTTGGAACTGTATTGAATATCTGGGATTGAACTGCATTTGGTTAAGGAACATTGACTTTATTTAGGGGTAATGGATAATCATCTCTTTTGTACTTTTAGTTTCTTTTTAGTTGTACATGCATACATACATGTTTCCGATCCGATCCGCAGTAGCTAGACTTGGAAGATATGTTTTCGGTCCTTTCGGTGCCTGAATCGACGGCGTTTGATTATTATTGTGTTCTTAAAGTTATTGAACACGAAAAATATGACTGATGAACTTACTAGACATCGAGCGAAGCTAAACTTGTTCAAAGAAGATGCATTATTATTTAAAATTTGTTGGATGTACAAGTCTTTCTTATAGTTGATTTATGATGCAGACAATTTATTCAAAATATCCGAGAATCTTGATTTCGTGACGTGTATATCCATGTTGGGGACCAAGTTCATCACGCATCATGTCAAAGAAGAGAGCATAGATATTCCTTCAATTCCACCAGGGTTCGAGTCATTTGCAGCCTTTTCTCTGAAAAGGGTCGATGACAGCAAAGTTGCGTCTGATTCCTCGGTGTCCACCACTGCTTCTGAACCGCAACCAGTCAAGAAGGAATCAAGTAGTGCTTCTGAACCTCAACCGGTCAAGAAGGAATCAAGTGTCGAGCCTGGTGATAGCGAAAAGATTAAGAGGTCTGTTAGGCCCAGACCCGGAGCAAATCATGGCCGATTGGATAGCAGTTCAGGAGATGAGTCTGAATCTGAGCAGGTTGGTCTCAAAATATCATATTTGTTGTCATTATTCGTATTCTAGACTATCTTTATAGTATTGCTTGACTCTAAGATAATGGTTGGTTCAGAATCAAACTTCGAGCGCTCAGATGGCTAAGGGGGTTATTCGTGGATGTGAAGAGTGTCATAACTGCCAAAAGGTTACTCAATTTGTTACACTTTGTTCTTTAAGGTTTGTTTAATCTATTTGTTTATACTCGTATCTAAAAACTTTTGTTTTCAGGTTATAGCAAGATGGCGCCCAAAAGAAGCTCGATTGCCCGATCTTCTTGAGGCGCCTGTATTTTACCCGACCGAAGAGGTAAATTATTTGATTGTTAAATTATTTTTAAATATACATCCAACGTAGCCGATTATATTTGTGAATAACTTTAATTGGTTGACAGGAGTTTGAAGATACTCTAAATTACATTTCAAGCATACGCGAGAAAGCTGAAGCATACGGCATTTGTCGTATCGTACCACCTCCATCATGGAAACCTTCCTGTGCACTTAAGGAAAGTAATTTATGGGAAAATTCGACATTCGCTACTCGTGTTCAAAGGGTTGACAAACTTCAAAAGCGGGGTTCGTTGAGCCAAATGTCGACATCTAACCAGAAGAAAGGGAAAAAGAGAAAATGCATAAAACTAGGGTCAGATCAAAAGACTAACGGGTCAGATGCCGGAGCTCCTGTTAACCCGGTGGTTCCTGAACCTGATTTTGGTTTTGAACCTGGTCCACGGTTCACACTTAAGGAGTTTCAAAAGTATGCAGATGATTTCAAGAATCAGTATTTTAGAAGAAATGAAACAACTACGGATGCATGTGGTGACTCCGTCATGCAAGATCAGTGGGAACCCTCTTTAGAGAATATAGAGGGTGAATATTGGCGTATGGTAGAGAGACCTACTGAAGAAATTGAGGTATATTGCTAAAAACATGTTTTTGGATTAATTACCGAAAAGGCAAGTTACCAAATTAACATGTACCATTACATAGACGTGGTGTTTGAATCCGTTCAACCCTAAAATGTTTAACTAAAAAGAATACGGTTCAAAATATCATGTCGTCGAGAGTTATCCAAAGTGTATTTAAAGTAAAACCTATCTAATAGCTATATTAAAAGAAAAAAAGTTGGATTACATTAGTTACAGATACAAAATTTTAAAAAGAGTTTGTGGCCGAAACGTGCTCTAATTTTAAAAAACGTTGGATTACATCTATTATACTTTCGTGTGGTTTAATATGGTTTTTGTGACAATGTAGGTGCTTTATGGTGCTGACTTGGAAACCGGTACATTTGGCAGCGGATTTCCAAAACAGGCATGCCAAGTGTCGGAGTCAGATGGAAAGTACGTTAGATCAGGTTGGAACTTAAATAACTTACCAAGGCTTCCAGGGTCGCTACTCTCTTACGAGAGCAGCGATATATCCGGTGTTCTAGTCCCATGGTTGTACGTTGGAATGTGTTTTTCATCGTTCTGTTGGGTGAGTAGATCTTGCTTCATTGCGTGAGTCGTTGGATAGTTATGGTATAGTATTTAATTTTTTTTTCTTGTCGTATCTTTCTCGAATCTTATTTTTATTAACAGCATGTTGAAGATCATCATCTATATTCAATGAACTACATGCATTTTGGTGCTTCGAAGATGTGGTACGGTGTACCCGGGAAAGATGCCGTTAAATTGGAGGCTGCCATGAGAAAGCATTTGCCCAATCTTTTTGCTGAACAACCCGACTTGCTTCACAAACTTGTGAGAAATATATCTGTTTGAAAGTTATGTCTAGTTTTAGTTGAATAATAATAATAATAATGTATAAGTTAACGTGTTCCTTGTAATTCAGGTGACGCAACTTTCGCCATCCATACTAAAATCAGAAGGAGTTCCAGTTTTCCGGTGCGTTCAGAATCCAGGGGAGTTCATTGTGACATTTCCTCGAGCGTATCATTCAGGGTTCAATTGTGGGTTCAACTGTGCGGAAGCTGTGAATGTTGCGCCCGTTGACTGGCTACCACATGGTCATAATGCCATTGAGCTCTATCGTGAGCAGGCCCGAAAAACTTCAATTTCTCATGATAAGTTGCTGCTTGGAGCTGCAAGAGACGCTGTAAAAGCTCATTGGGAACTTAATTTGCTTAGGAAACACACTCCCGATAACTTACGATGGAAGGACGTTTGTGGGAAAGATGGGATCCTAACGCTAACGCTTAAGGTAATAGAAAAACCATATTACTAAACTGTTCATTGACCATGAGTTAAAGTCACTCTTAAATCTTTTTTCAAATAATGTTTTGTTTTTGCTAATTCAAACGTCACGCAATTTGGCAGTCGCGTGTGGAAATAGAGCGCGTGAGGAGGGATTTCCTTTGCCACACAACAAAAGCGTTGAAAATGGAGGCAAATTTTGATGCGACAAGCGAGAGAGAATGCAGTGTTTGTAACTTTGACCTGCACTTATCAGCAGCAGGCTGCCATCATTGCTCGCCCGAAAAATATTCATGCTTAAATCACGCAAAACAGTTCTGTTCTTGCGCTTGGGGTGCAAAGTTTTTTCTTCTTCGGCATAACATCAAAGATTTGGCTATGTTGGTTGAAGCATTGGAGGGAAAGCTGAGTGCCATTTACAGATGGGCAAAACTTGATCTTGGACTGTCTCTATCTTCCTATGTATCTAAAGATAATAAACAACCGTGTCCGGTTTTAGAAACACCAACCAAAGAACCAAAGGGACAAGAAACGATCCAAGATTTCTCGAAATCAAAGGAATCGACAATTTCACATGAATCTTCACATAAAGATGTTATTATGCTTAGTGATGACGAGGGTGACAACTCATCGAAACCACTTACTAAAGCCACCAAAAGCGAAGATCCGGTGAAAAAAGACACCGACACTCCCGAGTCCCACCCAGAAAACCTTTCTTGCCAGGGAGTTTTGTCAACATATACGGGTCCTTCTAACAAACCACATGATCTCTCGATTACAAAAGGGTCTAGTAACTTAAGCGGGGAAAACGCGGGGGGGATGTTGCAGCAAATTCCGAATAGCGATGACAAAGTTGTAATTATTGGATTATATGCAAAACCTAAACCGGGAAACAACACACAAACCAACCCGGACAAAAACACTAGACAAAAGGGTCCTCGGATTGCAAAAATGATCAGAAGGATAAAGTGCAATGTTGAGCCACTGGAATATGGTGTGGTACAATCGGGAAAGTTATGGTGCGACACTCGTGCCATTTACCCTAAAGGTATAATACATCGCAGTGTAGAGCTTGTTCCCTTCCCTTAGTAGTTATTGCTGCGCACCCGAAGAATTTAAAATGTGATCTTGAATATTTTGTGTTGTTGCAGGTTTTAAGAGTCGGGTCAAGTATATAAACGTTTTAGATCCTGCAGAAACGTGCTACTACGTTTCAGAAATTGTTGATGCGGGAAAGGATAGACCTCTATTTATGGTAATTGAAAACATCTCTTGTTAATCTATACATCAGAGGTTATGTGTCGGCAGCTTTGAAACAATGCAACTTTTTATTTATTTATTTTTTTCATGTTCCTATTAAAAACCAAGTTACATCTGGATAATGGGTAAGCGAGCAACAAGCTGCGCCGCTATCCCTTTTATGATGATAAAAGTTAAAACGTGCTTATTTTCTCGTAGGTTTCGTTGGAGAAGGATCCGAGTGAAGTTTTTGTTCATATGTCAGCAGTAAGATGTTGGGAAATGGTTAGAGAGAGAGTTAATCATGAGATCTCAAAGCAACATAAGTTGAAGAAACCAAATCTTCCTCCTTTGCAGCCTCCCGGGAGTCTTGATGGCATGGAAATGTTCGGTTTTTCATCACCTTCCATCTTGCAGGTAAACCCTAAACCTTAAACCTTAAAACGCTAAATTTCTAGCTCTATATATCTTAACAAGATGGTATGATATCGGTTTGGTAGGGTATCCAATCATTGGATAGGAATCGGCTATGCACAGATTACTGGGAACCGCGACCTTTTCACTCTCAGTCCCAAAACAAAGGGGATAGCCCGGCAAACACTTCCAATGCCACCCAAAACAAAGATTTGACCGCAGTCACTGATACCATCGTTTCAGGCCTGTTTAAAAAGGCGAATTTAGAGGAGTTGAACGCGTTTATGAGTGTTTTGAGTAATGATGGTTCAACTGGTGGTCAACAAGTGGTAACAAAACTTCTCAATGACGAGATTCTAAAACGACCCAGATGACAGTTCATAAAAAAAGTTCTAATTTTTCAATCTGTAAATCCTTTCGTCTCATTTTAGTTACTGGGACCTCAACAGTTTCGAGTTTTTTTTTTTTTTCTTTTTTTTTTTGATACGTTTAACGCTTATGTTCTTCGCTGTAGGTGTTTTTGGTAGGGGTTTAAAGTAGAGAGAAACCGGAAAATTGTTCTTTTTTTTTAGATTAACATTCATTTTATTCTAGTATGTTATAAAAGAAACCAAGATTCAATTTTTGAGATTTGTTAGCAAATTGTTTTCTGGCATGATACAACCAACCTACCAGTTGAGCTTTATATTGTGTTTCTGTTTCATCTCATTGTACAATATTCTGCTCAATTAAGTGTGTGTGTGACAATTATTTAGTTTGCCATGTAACAAGGGCCATATCGATAAAGAGCTCAAACAACATTAACATTTGATTTTTTTTTAATTATTAGAGTTAACAGCCATTGTCGTCCTTGAGTTTGGTTAGTTTGCTGGTCCAATCCAAAATAGGTTTTTTTTTTATCAACTGGACGCCTGACGTTTGGATTTTGGTGCCATTTCCGTCCATTTTGCTAACTTCGTTTGTTTATTCTGTTAGTTATATGTGTTTTGACCAAAATACCTTTTGATTAAAAAACAAAAAAATATAAACACCTTCAACACCCACCTAACGATCTCAACCATCAACACCTACCCATGACCCACCCACCTTCCTCCTCTTTGTCTGCTTAATCAAACCAACCGCGCGCAAACACACAATGTGTGTGTGTGTCGAGAGCTCAACCGGAGGTCACAACTCCGGTGACCGGATCCTGTATTGTCCCTCTTCTCCCTGTTGACACTACCTCTCCACCCTTCTCTAAACCAACCGTTCTCCTTCCTTTGATTAACACCAACTGATGCAACAGTAATCCTCCGACCAACCTCTCTTTCGAGCCTGAATAGACCTACCATCACCGCCACCGTTCACCTTCCTCTGATTAACCCTTCTCTACCATGTTTCAAACTAGCATTCACCATACCACACCCCTACTATGCATTCCATAGTCGTACAACCTTTAAAGCTAATTTTGTTTCTGGTCCCACACTTAAATGCATATTTCATTATCCCGTCCCAAATATTTCAAAATTGGTACATTTATTCTTTTTTATGGTTCTCGCAATTGTGTTTAGTTTTTTTTCTTAATTATCACCCAACCAGTACCATTATTCGTTTTTATGCTTTCGTAGTTGTGTTTAATTTTGCATCTCAAATGTTATTGCAACGAGTACCGATACTTGTTTTTTGGTTTTCATTGGCGTGATTAAATTTTTTTCTCGCTACTCTTGCATAAATTTTAGTGAAAATAAAGTAATGTTCAAAAGTTGTTTTCTATAGTGTTGTAAGTTATATAAGTACCGGTACCGTAACGAACTGAACATCAATTTCACCACTGCGTTGCTGCCACCACCTAGTTATAATCTATTATCTATTAATATATATAAAAGAATTGAACGTTGCTGACGTGACGTGCAATGGTGGCTTTAACCTCTCCATGAAACTGCCACGTGGCATCATAATTGAAAGATTTTAGTGTTTTTGAATTTTTTTAAACCCTAATCTTTTTCCTATTCTATTCTCTACATTCTTTATCTCTTCCATAATTCTCTCACAAACCAAATCTACTTATATTTTAAATATACTATTATTATAAATTCAAATATTTTATCAAGATATGGCTATCTTCAAAATAAAATAAACATATTTACCTTCCATATTATAGACTGAGTTTACGATTGGTATGTTTTCTACTTTTATCATGTTTTATTAAGTCATATTAGTTTTTCAACCCCGGGACACTCCCGGGGTAATCAGCTAGTTACTTATAAATACTATTGTATTGTTAAACAATAAGGTAGTAGTTACAAATTCCCGTATTTAAAAAAGGGTCAATACCAATACCATTGCAGTGTAGTGATAGAGACGTTGGTGGACGGACAATGATAAAAGATCCGGATGATACTGGGTTCAATTCTTGAGCCAGACGGGTTTTACCGGTAATTTCACTTTCGTGCCTACGGACGGGTGGGTTACCGGTTTTTCCCCAGAATTAGTGTTTGACAACTCGGATACTCTTAGCAGAGAGAGTACTTGAATTTATCAAGAGTGCCGAGTAGAACCCTAAAAACAACAGCCCTTCCTTTCTTCCCCGAAACGCCAACCCTCCGTTTATTCAGTGCCGTCACCAACACAACACAACACAACACAACAACTAACGCAGCCGCCACTGATAACTAAATTCTTCACCGGTAATCTGTTTCCAATTAATTTAGTTTAGCTTAGAACATACGATATCGACTATATGCATTGCTATATTATTAGTTTTAAGAATCCCTAGAATTGAGTTAACTACAAGTTTAATGTTATTATTGGTTTTCACTTACAACAAGTATTGCAGACATTTTGTTCAATTAGGGCTTCTCATTAATTACAAATTTGGTTGCTATAGCGTGAAGCTGATTCATACCGCTATGTACTAATGTACAAGTTTGCGACAAGCCGACAAATAGCGAGATTTTTAATTATTTTTTTTTTAATTTGTTTGATAAAATATACATGTAAAATATGGCCGCTATTTCAACGGTGTCGCAGTATCGCTACGTAGCATATAGGTAGCTTTTCGCTATCGTCCGATGTTCGTTATTGACAACTATAGGTTGGTTCGGTTTGTTGGTTACAATTTGTTGGTTACGACCGAATAAAATCCTAAACCGAACCAAATAGACCGTTGAACATCCTTATTTTATGTAATTTGCTAATCTGTTTTTAGTGCAGAAATGGCAGGTGAGAGACGGGTGCTGACGCTAGGTGGAAAAGGATTTTCACTCTCTTCGGCTTCTGTTTTTGAATTCTCCACTGCCTCTCCTCCTCCACTGCTCAAAATCGATCCGTCTGCTCTTGCTAGGCTATCTTCATCTTTGTCCAGTCGTAAACCGGACGTGCAATCATCTCCGGTCAAGCTTCAACTATCAGTGCCTGATTTTCTTAATGCTGAGGAAGCCAGAGCTTCTATTCTTCTGCTTCTTTACAAGCTGTTACTAAGTGGATCTTCTTCTTCTACAGCTGCCTCTCAGCTAGTGGATATTTTGAATAACGATTCTCAAACCTTAACAATTGACCTTGATGTTGACCGGCAAGAGGACGTTGATCTGTTAACAAAATGCTGGCCGGATGCTATTGTTCATGCCATATGCGCCCTTCTGGACTACACCGCCACCTCGTTGGCAACAGTTGCTGATGCAGTTGCAGCCTTGTCTTGTGAGGCTTTAAAAGCCGATACATCCACGTTTAATTTGTTCACCGACTCTGGTGATGGTTTTTCTGACAAAGATAGAGCTTCAGTTGCTAATGATTTCAAGGTCTTGCTTAATGGTTCCAAAATGAAAAGTGATCTGCAGTCTGAACAAGTTTTCGACATTCCCAGAATTCATGGTTGTTTGAGATCTGTATGCAAATCAGTCCACTCTTCAACTCGTGTCGAACTGAATTCCGCCCCGTTACCTCAGGGAACTGCCAGCAAAAACTTGGCCTCGTTATTCTTGTCTCTTGCTTCATCTCTTCAGGATCTTGGTGAGAGTAGTTGGCTTAGAGCAAAAAATATTCTTGAAGGTTTAGCAAAAGAGAACAAGTATCCCAATCTGGTTGAGGATTTCGGCGCTGGATGTCCGGATATTGATCAATTAAATTCGTCGTCTATTACATCTTTTTTAACATTCAAGAATGAAAAAAACTACATAAAGTTAATGCATGAAATTTATAATTTATCCGAGGCCGTGAGAAAGATCCTTTCATGGGAAGCAACAGTTTCTTTCATCTCACTTGAGGGGATTGAGCTGATACAAGTGCAAAATGGTACTGAAGAAGTAAGTGCGACACCAGCGAAAAAAAAGGAAAAGAAAAAGAAGGTTATGGGAAAGGGCACAACTGTGTTAATGCAGTTGTTTGCAACAAATGCGGTAATTGATAGTTCGTCTCTCGCACAGAAAGTGGCACAGAGTTTTCTTTCCTTATTGGACATGAAATCGTCTGGATTTGAACCTCTAGTACAGAAAGTCAAAGACGTTGTTGAAAGCAATGAGAGCAGACGGCTTCCCAAAATTCCCAAGGTAATATCTTGGATTCTTTTGTTGATTTTGATACGTAGGGGTCTTTTTATTGTATAAAATGTAAATATTTTGTATTTGAATATATATTTTTGGTATTACAGGGGACTCGTGATTTTGCAAAAGAACAGATGGCTATAAGAGAGAAAGCATTCTCGATCATTGCCAATGTTTTTAAGAGGCATGGTGCCATGGCACTAGACACCCCTGTATTTGAGTTGAGAGAAACTTTAACAGGAAAATACGGGGAAGATTCAAAGTTGATTTATGATCTGGCTGACCAGGTGATATATCATATATCTGTAGTTAAGCGTATTAATTTGTGTAGCTGTTCTATTTGTTTCTTTCTGTACAATGTTTTCTCATTGTCGTATACCTGTTTTTGTCATGCTTTATCTGATTTTTAGGGTGGCGAGCTTTGTTCCCTTCGGTATGATTTAACAGTTCCATTTGCTAGATATGTTGCTATGAATGGTATCTCATCCTTCAGACGGTACCAGATTGCAAAAGTGTATAGAAGGGACAACCCATCTAAAGGAAGATACCGTGAATTTTATCAATGTGATTTTGACATTGCGGGCGATGAAACCACGGGGGCGGACTTTGAGGTGGTTAAAATTTTGACTGAATTGCTGGACGAGTTAAACATTGGTGCTTATGAGGTAAGTTTTCCGTTGAGATTACACGTCATGTTTATTCTGCATGTGCATCTGCAATTCGATACATAATATTCCATCGGATGCTTATCATACTTTCTATTGCATTTTTCTTCTGATTTAATTTGTTTCCTGTCATGCTTATCATACAAAGTTTGTTTTACCATTTTAATTCCCTCCTTTTGTCTGCAGATAAAGTTGAACCATCGAAAGTTGCTGGATGGAATGTTGGATATATGTGGCGTGCCAGCTGGCAAATTTCGAACAGTCTGTTCAAGTATAGACAAATTAGACAAACAATCATTTGAGCAAATAAAAAAGGAATTGGTAGGCAAACTGCTCTATTTGAGTATGACATGTAAGATGAATAAATGGTGCAGTGTGCAAATTGAATTAACTGTTTTGTATCTCTTCCTTTTTCGCTATTAGATTGTAGAGAAGGGGTTAGATGCTGAAACCGTGGAGAAAATTGGTTCATATGTGACGCAAAGGGGCCACCCTTTGAAATTATTATCAAAACTTAAAGAAGACGGAAGCGAGTTTCTGAAAAATGATTCATCAAAGCAAGCCTTGAATGATTTAGAGAAGTTATTCCAAGCTTTGGACAATGCAAGATGCGTGGACAAAGTGGTTTTTGATTTGAGTTTGGCAAGAGGCCTTGATTATTACACTGGGGTCATTTATGAAGCTGTTTTTAAAGGGACCACCCAGGTCTCAATATTATTTATTTATTTATTTTTGGCGTTGTATGCTGACTCCTATATGTCTCTATTTTAACTTTGTTTTTATGTTTATGCTTCTCAGGTTGGTTCAATTGCTGCGGGTGGACGTTATGATAAGCTTATAGGCATGTTTTCTAAAAAAGATGTTGCCGCAATTGGTGTCAGCTTGGGAATAGAACGCGTATTCGCAATAATGGAAGAAAACCAAAAGGAAGGGAATCAGGTAAAAACACGGGCCAACCATTAATTAATCTGTATTTTGTTTCAATTTTATTTAAAAAATGTTTGTGTGGTTTTGATAGGTTGTTCGAGCCAGCGAGACACAAGTTTTAGTGAGCATCCTGGGGGACGACTTGTCTTTGGCAGCTAAACTGGTGAGCATGTGCTGGGATGCAAAACTGAAAGCAGAGTTCATGGTGAATAAAAGGTTGACCAAGCACTTTGACCGAGCTAAAGAATTCGGGATCCCTTGGATGGTGATCGTAGGTGAGCGTGAAATGAAAGAAGGAATTGTCAAGCTGAAAAACAAGGATGCCAATGTTGAGCAAGAGTGCTCTACAAGCAATTTTGTTGATGAGCTCATCAGCCTTATGAACACTCAGGTAGCCCAATAAGGACACTCAAGTCAACTTTTTTCTTTTGGTTTTATATATTTGATAGAGTTGTCTACTTCTTTCTGTTGAACCATGTATTTAATCAAGTTGCAAATTATTTGAAATGAAAGGATTATAATTCGGTGACACCGTTGAGTAATATAGTGACACTTATGCTGTGTTTACCCAGACACTGTGTCGGGTTCTTTTAGGTCAATTGTTATTCTGTAAGAAAAATAAAATAATGGGTTGGGTGCTCAATAAGGAACGATGGGTCAGACTGGGTTTGATTTTTGTTTGCCCTAAACTCATTGGTGTTTTCCACAACTGCAGTATGCAAACTCCTGATCCCCTTTAGTCTTCTTCTCGTTTTTGTTGTGGTGGTGACGACGTCAGTTGTGTTGATGCTCAAATCGAAGTAAGATTTGATATACTGTAGCGGGAACAGATAAATTTAGAGATGTTGGTTTTTCATCTCGAAACAATCCCAAATCTTAGTCTTGAACAAAGAATGTGGATGAAGAACACCGCTGAATGGATTTCCTCGATTTCAAGGTTTCTGAGCAGAAATCAAATGCAATTATGCTGCGTATTGACGTCGATTGAGCAGAAATCCAATAGATTGTGTTCATCATGATTTTGGATCAATTGTGCGTTTTATTTTTTATTTTTTGGGGTTAACACTAACACGAATTGCGAATGCTACAAGAAGGAACTAGTTTTTCTCTACACAGACTGATACAATAAAGACTAACGAAGACACTCAGCCTTTTTTTCGTTGCCCTGTTCATACGTCCACCCCAAACGGTATATGATTGTTTGACCAATCTGTCGAATACTAGGTTCAACTTTACATACAGACACTTGTAAAGCGACTACACAAGATTTTGTTAAGAAAGATAACCATTGTTTGCCTAACAATTACAACTGGAATCAACAGAAAAGTAATTTCAACACAAATTCAAATCACATTTACAACTGGAAGATAAAATGATCTTCAGAGAGGTAAAGATTCGCCTCAGCTCAGATGCCACCATTTTCATCTGTCACTCCAGTTATCGCTTGCTGAAAGCAAAGGGGCAAAGGGGAACCAGTGAACACAAAGACGAATAAAACTCAAAAGATATATTAGGCAGTGATATATTGTACCTTTATGCATGACAATGTATACTGCACATCGCTTGCAGACACTTGGTGGTGAATCACAATCCTAATCCTGCATCGTTTTTTCTTTCAACTTTACTTGCAGTAAACTTATTAACAACTATAACAAGGTTATCGATATTGAAAAAATGAGTGAAACTAAGGACACAAGACTAATAGATTGATTGATTCACACCTGGATGAGGTATCTGGCATCAAAAGTATACCATGCTCCTCCATAATTTTGCCCAACTTCAGCGCGCAAATACGTGACCCCTTTAATATGTCAAAGTAGACCTGCCCAAGACACAACGCCATATATAACTAGTCATGAAGCTACACATTACAAAAACTATTATGAGCAATGGGACTGCTGCTTACAATATTTGTCTCGATAGAAGCTATATCCACACTCAGACCCTCGATTTTGTCTAGCCCTTCTGGAAAAACAAGATTTACACTCACAACATTAACAGTTTTGCTGATTGCGATACAGCAAACACAATTCGGAAATAATGAGTTTTGAGTTGTCATTTCTAACTGGTTTAATAAATAAGCCATGTACAGGGGTAGACATGCTTAACCTGTCGACCCATTTAAAATTGGAACAAAAAAAAAAATAAAAAATTCTAAAGTCAACCCGTTTAACCATATATTACCACCCGCCAACATGGTTATGACCCATTTACAACTTGATTACGACCTGTTGTCCATCTACTAGATACAACCGATGTCTATGAATAATTTTTTGTAAATCTTTATTCCACCGAGACATCATTATATAAAAATCATGTGAAGATGTGCTAGTATTCGTTACCAGCTAAAGTCTTGGCATTCTTATGATCAGTCACAAGCTTTGGGACATTTTCTTGCAAGGCAACAAGGGCGGCAGCGCATAAAACGCCAACCTGTCTCATTCCACCCCCTAAGGTTTTCCTGAGAATCCTTGCCTATAGAAACAAAGTTTGAAGTTTATAACTTAAAAAGACATGATTAACCGAAAGTCAAAAACTAATGTTTTAAGAACTACAAGAAGATACCCTGTTAATGAAGGCTTCCGTCCCGACGATAACACTTCCTACAGGCGCACCAAGCCCTTTCGACAAGCAAACCTGAAGACGATTAATAAGTGAATCTATATACTTTCTACTATGATCCTTGTATCCATTTAAAATGGGCATATGAGAAAAAAAATTAAAAAGTAAGACAACTCTACCGAAACCGAATCAGCAGCCTGTACAAGCCTATCAACAGGAACTTTGAGAGCCTGCAAATTTTTTTAACTAAAT
>JAQQBG010000479.1:2500-5000 GCA_032199755.1 Ambrosia artemisiifolia | reverse complement strand
ACCACTGCCCGAAGGCGATGATAACCCATGGCTGAATGCCATGATGGGTACGACATGAGGATTCTCATCTCATACCCATCATGGCGGCCAGCCATGGGCACCACTGCCCGAAGGCAATGTTAACCCATGGCTGATTGCCATGATGGGTAGAACATGAGAATTCTCATCTCATACCCATCATGGCGGTCATGGGCACCGATGCCCGAAGGCAACGATATCCCATGACGTCCTCGAAGCGGCCAGCCATGGGCACCATTGCCCGAAGGCAATGATAACCCATGGCTGAATGCCATGATGGAGACGACATGAGGATTCTCATCTCATACCCATCATGGCGGTCCATCTTGTGGTGTATCAGGTCAAGGCTTGGGCGTGCCAACACACTTTATCACCCACAATGTTTTCACATGCTTTGATCCTGCCAACAAGATGGTCTGCTAGTGCTAGTTCAAGAGAGGGGCCGCACTAGCTTGGCCAAGACACCTTACCCCCCTATATATACATTCTGCACAAAAAGTAAAGTGACAGGAACAGACATTAATTTTTTGAGGAATGATAATTTTTTGAAGGCATGCCCATTGTAGGCCATCGTCAAGCCATCGTTCTAGTCGTCGTGTGGGAAACAAGCATAATTCAAGGCAACATGGCTTGTCTACTAGGCAACATGGTGCACAATGTGGGGCGTCTTTGCCAAGCATCCATCAATTCACTAGCAAACGTGCTTACAACTAGGCATGATGTGGGGCATTTACAAGGCACGAGGCTAGATTTCTAGGCAACATGGCTTGGGGAGACACACCTCGTGCTACAATAGGCTTGAAACCTCTCATCTCGTATGCCCTCACTAGCCTTAGTCGGGCACTGGGGTTGCTCAAGCCCCATGTCTCCCTTATATATACATATTTCACAAAAAGCATTGTGACAGGAACAGACATTAAATTTTCGAGGATTGATAATTTTCGAGGTTTGCTGCTCGTTGGGCCTATGTACACGAGTCGTTGTGCGAGAAACCAAGTCGTTGGGCAACATTCCTAGGCAACGTGGGCAGGAGGGGCACTTGGTTCTCGAGTTCGTGGCTTGCTTGGGGAAATTTAGCTTGTGTACAAGGCCTTGGCAGCCTTGTTTCTCGGCCAACAAGGCCTCCTTGGGCGCTGCCAAGCCTCACCCAGGCAAGCCCTTCCCAACACACACCCCTCCCCTATATATACATATTGCACAAAAAGTTAAGTTTCAGGAATAGACATTAATTTTTTGAGGAATGATAATTTTTTGAGACCCTATCAAAAACCCATCAAACGACGTCGGATTGGCACGAAATTTTGCGTGGTGCCTCGGGGCAATGTTTTAAGATGTTCGGAACCGGAAAATTCTGGGTTCGGGTCCCGTGGGCCCGTGGGCCGGGCTCGGTCGGCCCCGGACCTTTATTCGTTATGTAATCATCGTAAACCAATCAAACGACGTCGGATCGCCACGAAACTTTACGTGGGTGTTCTAGGGGCTAACCAGAGACGTTTGGTGTCACGGTCCGCCTTGATCGGGTCAGCCCGTTGACCGGGCCATTGACGGTGCGCCGGACTATGTGATTGGCCCTAAACCATATCAAACGATCTAGGATCGCCATGAAACTTTGTGTGAGCCTTCGAAATAACGAAATAAAAGGGTCCCGTAAAAATACTTTGCTTTCGGGTCCGTGGGCCCGCGGGCCGGTCATCCATCCAACGCCCGGTGTTCTCCGAAACACCACCGAACGACGCCTAATCGCCACGAAACTTTGCGTGCTTGCTCGCGGGCATGGTTAGAGTTGATTAGTGTCATCGTATCATGTTTTCGGGTAAAATAGTTTAACGGGTTGTGTTCGGGCCCGTTGGCCCTTTCGATCGTATTCGAGCCCGTTGTACTCGGGCAACATCCTGGAACAATGTGGGGACTTAGGCAAAGGCATCGTGGTTAGTTTACTAGGCCAGCCTCTTATTGCGTGGTCGCTCACCGACCTTGAAAGGACCCAAGGGTGTGTCAGTCTAAGGCATCGTGGTCAGTTCCTTAGGCAACGATGTGGGGCTTGGGCAAGGGACAAGGCATGGTTTCCTGGCAACATCCTGGAACAACGTGTGGCTTAGGCAAAGGCACACTATGCTTGCTCACAGTGCATCGTGGTTAGTTTACTAGGCCAGCCTCTTGTTTCCTGGTCGCTCACCAACACTGAAAGGACACATGGTGTGTCATTCAAAGGCATCATGGTCAGTTTCTTAGGCAACGAGGTGGGGCTTGGGCAAGGGACACTATGCTTGTTCACAGTGCATCGTGGTCAGAATTTACTTTGCCAGCCTCTTGTTGCCTGGTCGCTTACCAATCCTGAAAGGACCCATGGTGTGTCAATCAAAGGCATCGTGGTCAGTTCCTTAGGCAACGATGTGGGGCTTGGCAAGGGACAAGGCATGGTTGTATGGCAACATCCTGGAACAAAGTGGGGCTTAGGCAAGGCACTATGCTTGTTCACAGT
>JAQQBG010000477.1:0-34794 GCA_032199755.1 Ambrosia artemisiifolia | reverse complement strand
TTCCTGACTCAGTTTTTATGGCCTAGGAACACGTTATGCCAAAAAAAAATAGCAGTTTGGTTGGCGGCAGTACGGACCCATTTTCACACCACTTTCTATTTTTAGCAGAAAACGAGCGATTTTTAAATCGAGTCACACATCAATTTGGTGAGTAATTACGCTATTCTGCAGCTTCCAGACTCAGTTTTTATGGCCTAGGAACACGTTTTGCCAAAAAAAGACGGTAGTTTGGTTGGCGGCAGTACGGACCCATTTTCACACCACTTTCTATTTTTAGCAGAAAACGAGCGATTTTTAAATCGAGTCACACATCAATTTGGTGAGTAATTACGCTATTCTGGAGCTTCCAGACTCAGTTTTTATGGCCTAGGAACACGTTTTGCCTAAAAAAGACGGTAGTTTGGTTGGCGGCAGTACGGACCCATTTTCACACCACTTTCTATTTTTAGCAGAAAACGAGCGATTTTTAAATCGAGTCACACATCAATTTGGTGAGTAATTACGCTATTCTGCAGCTTCCAGACTCAGTTTTTATGGCCTAGGAACACGTTTTGCCAAAAAAAGACGGTAGTTTGGTTGGCGGCAGTACGGACCCATTTTCACACCACTTTCTATTTTTAGCAGAAAACGAGCGATTTTTAAATCGAGTCACACATCAATTTGGTGAGTAATTACGCTATTCTGGAGCTTCCAGACTCAGTTTTTATGGCCTAGGAACACGTTTTGCCAAAAAAAGACGGTAGTTTGGTTGGCGGCAGTACGGACCCATTTTCACACCACTTTCTATTTTTAGCAGAAAACGAGCGATTTTTAAATCGAGTCACACATCAATTTTGTGAGTAATTACGCTATTCTGCAGCTTCCAGACTCAGTTTTTATGGCCTAGGAACACGTTTTGCCAAAAAGAATAGCAGTTTGGTTGGCGGCAGTACGGACCCATTTTCACACCACTTTCTATTTTTAGCAGAAAACGAGCGATTTTTAAATCGAGTCACACATCAATTTGGTGAGTAATTACGCTATTCTGCAGCTTCCAGACTCAGTTTTTATGGCCTAGGAACACGTTTTGCCAAAAAAAAACGGTAGTTTGGTTGGCGGCAGTACGGACCCATTTTCACACCACTTTCTATTTTTAGCAGAAAACGAGCGATTTTTAAATCGAGTCACACATCAATTTTGTGAGTAATTACGCTATTCTGCAGCTTCCTGACTCAGTTTTTATGGCCTAGGAACACGTTATGCCAAAAAAAATAGCAGTTTGGTTGGCGGCAGTACGGACCCATTTTCACACCACTTTCTATTTTTAGCAGAAAACGAGCGATTTTTAAATCGAGTCACACATCAATTTGGTGAGTAATTACGCTATTCTGCAGCTTCCAGACTCAGTTTTTATGGCCTAGGAACACGTTTTGCCAAAAAAAGACGGTAGTTTGGTTGGCGGCAGTACGGACCCATTTTCACACCACTTTCTATTTTTAGCAGAAAACGAGCGATTTTTAAATCGAGTCACACATCAATTTGGTGAGTAATTACGCTATTCTGGAGCTTCCAGACTCAGTTTTTATGGCCTAGGAACACGTTTTGCCTAAAAAAGACGGTAGTTTGGTTGGCGGCAGTACGGACCCATTTTCACACCACTTTCTATTTTTAGCAGAAAACGAGCGATTTTTAAATCGAGTCACACATCAATTTTGTGAGTAATTACTCTATTCTGCAGCTTCCAGACTCAGTTTTTATGGCCTAGGAACACGTTTTGCCAAAAAGAATAGCAGTTTGGTTGGCGGCAGTACGGACCCATTTTCACACCACTTTCTATTTTTAGCAGAAAACGAGCGATTTTTAAATCGAGTCACACATCAATTTGGTGAGTAATTACGCTATTCTGCAGCTTCCAGACTCAGTTTTTATGGCCTAGGAACACGTTTTGCCAAAAAAAACGGTAGTTTGGTTGGCGGCAGTACGGACCCATTTTCACACCACTTTCTATTTTTAGCAGAAAACGAGCGATTTTTAAATCGAGTCACACATCAATTTTGTGAGTAATTACGCTATTCTGCAGCTTCCTGACTCAGTTTTTATGGCCTAGGAACACGTTATGCCAAAAAAAATAGCAGTTTGGTTGGCGGCAGTACGGACCCATTTTCACACCACTTTCTATTTTTAGCAGAAAACGAGCGATTTTTAAATCGAGTCACACATCAATTTGGTGAGTAATTACGCTATTCTGCAGCTTCCAGACTCAGTTTTTATGGCCTAGGAACACGTTTTGCCAAAAAAAATGGTAGTTTGGTTGGCGGCAGTACGGACCCATTTTCACACCACTTTCTATTTTTAGCAGAAAACGAGCGATTTTTAAATCGAGTCACACATCAATTTGGTGAGTAAATACGCTATTCTGCAGCTTCCAGACTCAGTTTTTATGGCCTAGGAACCCGTTTTGCCGAAAAAAATAGCAGTTTGGTTGGCGGCAGTACGGACCCATTTTCACACCACTTTCTATTTTTAGCAGAAAACGAGCGATTTTTAAATCGAGTCACACATCAATTTGGTGAGTAATTACGCTATTCTGCAGCTTCCAGACTCAGTTTTTATGGCCTAGGAACACGTTTTGCCAAAAAAAGACGGTAGTTTGGTTGGCGGCAGTACGGACCCATTTTCACACCACTTTCTATTTTTAGCAGAAAACGAGCGATTTTTAAATCGAGTCACACATCAATTTGGTGAGTAATTACGCTATTCTGGAGCTTCCAGACTCAGTTTTTATGGCCTAGGAACACGTTTTGCCAAAAAAAAGACGGTAGTTTGGTTGGCGGCAGTACGGACCCATTTTCACACCACTTTCTATTTTTAGCAGAAAACGAGCGATTTTTAAATCGAGTCACACATCAATTTTGTGAGTAATTACGCTATTCTGCAGCTTCCAGACTCAGTTTTTATGGCCTAGGAACACGTTTTGCCAAAAAGAATAGCAGTTTGGTTGGCGGCAGTACGGACCCATTTTCACACCACTTTCTATTTTTAGCAGAAAACGAGCGATTTTTAAATCGAGTCACACATCAATTTGGTGAGTAATTACGCTATTCTGCAGCTTCCAGACTCAGTTTTTATGGCCTAGGAACACGTTTTGCCAAAAAAAACGGTAGTTTGGTTGGCGGCAGTACGGACCCATTTTCACACCACTTTCTATTTTTAGCAGAAAACGAGCGATTTTTAAATCGAGTCACACATCAATTTTGTGAGTAATTACGCTATTCTGCAGCTTCCTGACTCAGTTTTTATGGCCTAGGAACACGTTATGCAAAAAAAAATAGCAGTTTGGTTGGCGGCAGTACGGACCCATTTTCACACCACTTTCTATTTTTAGCAGAAAACGAGCGATTTTTAAATCGAGTCACACATCAATTTTGTGAGTAATTACGCTATTCTGCAGCTTCCTGACTCAGTTTTTATGGCCTAGGAACACGTTATGCCAAAAAAAATAGCAGTTTGGTTGGCGGCAGTACGGACCCATTTTCACACCACTTTCTATTTTTAGCAGAAAACGAGCGATTTTTAAATCGAGTCACACATCAATTTGGTGAGTAATTACGCTATTCTGCAGCTTCCAGACTCAGTTTTTATGGCCTAGGAACACGTTTTGCCGAAAAAAATAGCAGTTTGGTTGGCGGCAGTACGGACCCATTTTCACACCACTTTCTATTTTTAGCAGAAAACGAGCGATTTTTAAATCGAGTCACACATCAATTTTATGAGTAATTACGCTATTCTGCAGCTTCCTGACTCAGTTTTTATGGCCTAGGAACACGTTATGCCAAAAAAAATAGCAGTTTGGTTGGCGGCAGTACGGACCCATTTTCACACCACTTTCTATTTTTAGCAGAAAACGAGCGATTTTTTAATCGAGTCACACATCAATTTTGTGAGTAATTACGCTATTCTGCAGCTTCCTGACTCAGTTTTTATGGCCTAGGAACACGTTATGCCAAAAAAAAATAGCAGTTTGGTTGGCGGCAGTACGGACCCATTTTCACACCACTTTCTATTTTTAGCAGAAAACGAGCGATTTTTAAATCGAGTCACACATCAATTTGGTGAGTAATTACGCTATTCTGCAGCTTCCAGACTCAGTTTTTATGGCCTAGGAACACGTTTTGCCGAAAAAAATCGCAGTTTGGTTGGCGGCAGTACGGACCCATTTTCACACCACTTTCTATTTTTAGCAGAAAACGAGCGATTTTTAAATCGAGTCACACGTCAATTTGGTGAGTAAATACGCTATTCTGCAGCTTCCAGACTCAGTTTTTATGGCCTAGGAACACGTTTTGCCAAAAAAAATGGTAGTTTGGTTGGCGGCAGTACGGACCCATTTTCACACCACTTTCTATTTTTAGCAGAAAACGAGCGATTTTTAAATCGAGTCACACATCAATTTGGTGAGTAAATACGCTATTCTGCAGCTTCCAGACTCAGTTTTTATGGCCTAGGAACACGTTTTGCCGAAAAAAATAGCAGTTTGGTTGGCGGCAGTACGGACCCATTTTCACACCACTTTCTATTTTTAGCAGAAAACGAGCGATTTTTAAATCGAGTCACACATCAATTTGGTGAGTAATTACGCTATTCTGCAGCTTCCAGACTCAGTTTTTATGGCCTAGGAACACGTTTTGCCAAAAAAAGACGGTAGTTTGGTTGGCGGCAGTACGGACCCATTTTCACACCACTTTCTATTTTTAGCAGAAAACGAGCGATTTTTAAATCGAGTCACACATCAATTTGGTGAGTAAATACGCTATTCTGCAGCTTCCAGACTCAGTTTTTATGGCCTAGGAACCCGTTTTGCCGAAAAAAATAGCAGTTTGGTTGGCGGCAGTACGGACCCATTTTCACACCACTTTCTATTTTTAGCAGAAAACGAGCGATTTTTAAATCGAGTCACACATCAATTTGGTGAGTAATTACGCTATTCTGCAGCTTCCAGACTCAGTTTTTATGGCCTAGGAACACGTTTTGCCAAAAAAAGACGGTAGTTTGGTTGGCGGCAGTACGGACCCATTTTCACACCACTTTCTATTTTTAGCAGAAAACGAGCGATTTTTAAATCGAGTCACACATCAATTTGGTGAGTAATTACGCTATTCTGGAGCTTCCAGACTCAGTTTTTATGGCCTAGGAACACGTTTTGCCAAAAAAAGACGGTAGTTTGGTTGGCGGCAGTACGGACCCATTTTCACACCACTTTCTATTTTTAGCAGAAAACGAGCGATTTTTAAATCGAGTCACACATCAATTTTGTGAGTAATTACGCTATTCTGCAGCTTCCAGACTCAGTTTTTATGGCCTAGGAACACGTTTTGCCAAAAAGAATAGCAGTTTGGTTGGCGGCAGTACGGACCCATTTTCACACCACTTTCTATTTTTAGCAGAAAACGAGCGATTTTTAAATCGAGTCACACATCAATTTGGTGAGTAATTACGCTATTCTGCAGCTTCCAGACTCAGTTTTTATGGCCTAGGAACACGTTTTGCCAAAAAAAACGGTAGTTTGGTTGGCGGCAGTACGGACCCATTTTCACACCACTTTCTATTTTTAGCAGAAAACGAGCGATTTTTAAATCGAGTCACACATCAATTTTGTGAGTAATTACGCTATTCTGCAGCTTCCAGACTCAGTTTTTATGGCCTAGGAACACGTTTTGCCGAAAAAAATAGCAGTTTGGTTGGCGGCAGTACGGACCCATTTTCACACCACTTTCTATTTTTAGCAGAAAACGAGCGATTTTTAAATCGAGTCACACATCAATTTTATGAGTAATTACGCTATTCTGCAGCTTCCTGACTCAGTTTTTATGGCCTAGGAACACGTTATGCCAAAAAAAATAGCAGTTTGGTTGGCGGCAGTACGGACCCATTTTCACACCACTTTCTATTTTTAGCAGAAAACGAGCGATTTTTTAATCGAGTCACACATCAATTTTGTGAGTAATTACGCTATTCTGCAGCTTCCTGACTCAGTTTTTATGGCCTAGGAACACGTTATGCCAAAAAAAATAGCAGTTTGGTTGGCGGCAGTACGGACCCATTTTCACACCACTTTCTATTTTTAGCAGAAAACGAGCGATTTTTAAATCGAGTCACACATCAATTTGGTGAGTAATTACGCTATTCTGCAGCTTCCAGACTCAGTTTTTATGGCCTAGGAACACGTTTTGCCGAAAAAAATCGCAGTTTGGTTGGCGGCAGTACGGACCCATTTTCACACCACTTTCTATTTTTAGCAGAAAACGAGCGATTTTTAAATCGAGTCACACGTCAATTTGGTGAGTAAATACGCTATTCTGCAGCTTCCAGACTCAGTTTTTATGGCCTAGGAACACGTTTTGCCAAAAAAAATGGTAGTTTGGTTGGCGGCAGTACGGACCCATTTTCACACCACTTTCTATTTTTAGCAGAAAACGAGCGATTTTTAAATCGAGTCACACATCAATTTGGTGAGTAAATACGCTATTCTGCAGCTTCCAGACTCAGTTTTTATGGCCTAGGAACACGTTTTGCCGAAAAAAATAGCAGTTTGGTTGGCGGCAGTACGGACCCATTTTCACACCACTTTCTATTTTTAGCAGAAAACGAGCGATTTTTAAATCGAGTCACACATCAATTTGGTGAGTAATTACGCTATTCTGCAGCTTCCAGACTCAGTTTTTATGGCCTAGGAACACGTTTTGCCAAAAAAAGACGGTAGTTTGGTTGGCGGCAGTACGGACCCATTTTCACACCACTTTCTATTTTTAGCAGAAAACGAGCGATTTTTAAATCGAGTCACACATCAATTTGGTGAGTAAATACGCTATTCTGCAGCTTCCAGACTCAGTTTTTATGGCCTAGGAACACGTTTTGCCGAAAAAAATCGCAGTTTGGGTTGGCGGCAGTACGGACCCATTTTCACACCACTTTCTATTTTTAGCAGAAAACGAGCGATTTTTAAATCGAGTCACACGTCAATTTGGTGAGTAAATACGCTATTCTGCAGCTTCCAGACTCAGTTTTTATGGCCTAGGAACACGTTTTGCCAAAAAAAATGGTAGTTTGGTTGGCGGCAGTACGGACCCATTTTCACACCACTTTCTATTTTTAGCAGAAAACGAGCGATTTTTAAATCGAGTCACACATCAATTTGGTGAGTAAATACGCTATTCTGCAGCTTCCAGACTCAGTTTTTATGGCCTAGGAACACGTTTTGCCGAAAAAAATAGCAGTTTGGTTGGCGGCAGTACGGACCCATTTTCACACCACTTTCTATTTTTAGCAGAAAACGAGCGATTTTTAAATCGAGTCACACATCAATTTGGTGAGTAATTACGCTATTCTGCAGCTTCCAGACTCAGTTTTTATGGCCTAGGAACACGTTTTGCCAAAAAAAGACGGTAGTTTGGTTGGCGGCAGTACGGACCCATTTTCACACCACTTTCTATTTTTAGCAGAAAACGAGCGATTTTTAAATCGAGTCACACATCAATTTGGTGAGTAATTACGCTATTCTGGAGCTTCCAGACTCAGTTTTTATGGCCTAGGAACACGTTTTGCCAAAAAAAGACGGTAGTTTGGTTGGCGGCAGTACGGACCCATTTTCACACCACTTTCTATTTTTAGCAGAAAACGAGCGATTTTTAAATCGAGTCACACATCAATTTTGTGAGTAATTACGCTATTCTGCAGCTTCCAGACTCAGTTTTTATGGCCTAGGAACACGTTTTGCCAAAAAGAATAGCAGTTTGGTTGGCGGCAGTACGGACCCATTTTCACACCACTTTCTATTTTTAGCAGAAAACGAGCGATTTTTAAATCGAGTCACACATCAATTTGGTGAGTAATTACGCTATTCTGCAGCTTCCAGACTCAGTTTTTATGGCCTAGGAACACGTTTTGCCAAAAAAAACGGTAGTTTGGTTGGCGGCAGTACGGACCCATTTTCACACCACTTTCTATTTTTAGCAGAAAACGAGCGATTTTTAAATCGAGTCACACATCAATTTTGTGAGTAATTACGCTATTCTGCAGCTTCCAGACTCAGTTTTTATGGCCTAGGAACACGTTTTGCCGAAAAAAATAGCAGTTTGGTTGGCGGCAGTACGGACCCATTTTCACACCACTTTCTATTTTTAGCAGAAAACGAGCGATTTTTAAATCGAGTCACACATCAATTTTATGAGTAATTACGCTATTCTGCAGCTTCCTGACTCAGTTTTTATGGCCTAGGAACACGTTATGCCAAAAAAAATAGCAGTTTGGTTGGCGGCAGTACGGACCCATTTTCACACCACTTTCTATTTTTAGCAGAAAACGAGCGATTTTTTAATCGAGTCACACATCAATTTTGTGAGTAATTACGCTAATTCTGCAGCTTCCTGACTCAGTTTTTATGGCCTAGGAACACGTTATGCCAAAAAAAATAGCAGTTTGGTTGGCGGCAGTACGGACCCATTTTCACACCACTTTCTATTTTTAGCAGAAAACGAGCGATTTTTAAATCGAGTCACACATCAATTTGGTGAGTAATTACGCTATTCTGCAGCTTCCAGACTCAGTTTTTATGGCCTAGGAACACGTTTTGCCGAAAAAAATCGCAGTTTGGTTGGCGGCAGTACGGACCCATTTTCACACCACTTTCTATTTTTAGCAGAAAACGAGCGATTTTTAAATCGAGTCACACGTCAATTTGGTGAGTAAATACGCTATTCTGCAGCTTCCAGACTCAGTTTTTATGGCCTAGGAACACGTTTTGCCAAAAAAAATGGTAGTTTGGTTGGCGGCAGTACGGACCCATTTTCACACCACTTTCTATTTTTAGCAGAAAACGAGCGATTTTTAAATCGAGTCACACATCAATTTGGTGAGTAAATACGCTATTCTGCAGCTTCCAGACTCAGTTTTTATGGCCTAGGAACACGTTTTGCCGAAAAAAATAGCAGTTTGGTTGGCGGCAGTACGGACCCATTTTCACACCACTTTCTATTTTTAGCAGAAAACGAGCGATTTTTAAATCGAGTCACACATCAATTTGGTGAGTAATTACGCTATTCTGCAGCTTCCAGACTCAGTTTTTATGGCCTAGGAACACGTTTTGCCAAAAAAAGACGGTAGTTTGGTTGGCGGCAGTACGGACCCATTTTCACACCACTTTCTATTTTTAGCAGAAAACGAGCGATTTTTAAATCGAGTCACACATCAATTTGGTGAGTAAATACGCTATTCTGCAGCTTCCAGACTCAGTTTTTATGGCCTAGGAACACGTTTTGCCGAAAAAAATCGCAGTTTGGTTGGCGGCAGTACGGACCCATTTTCACACCACTTTCTATTTTTAGCAGAAAACGAGCGATTTTTAAATCGAGTCACACGTCAATTTGGTGAGTAAATACGCTATTCTGCAGCTTCCAGACTCAGTTTTTATGGCCTAGGAACACGTTTTGCCAAAAAAAATGGTAGTTTGGTTGGCGGCAGTACGGACCCATTTTCACACCACTTTCTATTTTTAGCAGAAAACGAGCGATTTTTAAATCGAGTCACACATCAATTTGGTGAGTAAATACGCTATTCTGCAGCTTCCAGACTCAGTTTTTATGGCCTAGGAACACGTTTTGCCGAAAAAAATAGCAGTTTGGTTGGCGGCAGTACGGACCCATTTTCACACCACTTTCTATTTTTAGCAGAAAACGAGCGATTTTTAAATCGAGTCACACATCAATTTGGTGAGTAATTACGCTATTCTGCAGCTTCCAGACTCAGTTTTTATGGCCTAGGAACACGTTTTGCCAAAAAAAGACGGTAGTTTGGTTGGCGGCAGTACGGACCCATTTTCACACCACTTTCTATTTTTAGCAGAAAACGAGCGATTTTTAAATCGAGTCACACATCAATTTGGTGAGTAAATACGCTATTCTGCAGCTTCCAGACTCAGTTTTTATGGCCTAGGAACCCGTTTTGCCGAAAAAAATAGCAGTTTGGTTGGCGGCAGTACGGACCCATTTTCACACCACTTTCTATTTTTAGCAGAAAACGAGCGATTTTTAAATCGAGTCACACATCAATTTGGTGAGTAATTACGCTATTCTGCAGCTTCCAGACTCAGTTTTTATGGCCTAGGAACACGTTTTGCCAAAAAAAGACGGTAGTTTGGTTGGCGGCAGTACGGACCCATTTTCACACCACTTTCTATTTTTAGCAGAAAACGAGCGATTTTTAAATCGAGTCACACATCAATTTGGTGAGTAATTACGCTATTCTGGAGCTTCCAGACTCAGTTTTTATGGCCTAGGAACTCGTTTTGCCAAAAAAAGACGGTAGTTTGGTTGGCGGCAGTACGGACCCATTTTCACACCACTTTCTATTTTTAGCAGAAAACGAGCGATTTTTAAATCGAGTCACACATCAATTTTGTGAGTAATTACGCTATTCTGCAGCTTCCAGACTCAGTTTTTATGGCCTAGGAACACGTTTTGCCAAAAAGAATAGCAGTTTGGTTGGCGGCAGTACGGACCCATTTTCACACCACTTTCTATTTTTAGCAGAAAACGAGCGATTTTTAAATCGAGTCACACATCAATTTGGTGAGTAATTACGCTATTCTGCAGCTTCCAGACTCAGTTTTTATGGCCTAGGAACACGTTTTGCCAAAAAAAACGGTAGTTTGGTTGGCGGCAGTACGGACCCATTTTCACACCACTTTCTATTTTTAGCAGAAAACGAACGATTTTTAAATCGAGTCACACATCAATTTTGTGAGTAATTACGCTATTCTGCAGCTTCCTGACTCAGTTTTTATGGCCTAGAACACGTTATGCCAAAAAAATAGCAGTTTGGTTGGCGGCAGTACGGACCCATTTTCACACCACTTTCTATTTTTAGCAGAAAACGAGCGATTTTTAAATCGAGTCACACATCAATTTGGTGAGTAATTACGCTATTCTGCAGCTTCCAGACTCAGTTTTTATGGCCTAGGAACACGTTTTGCCAAAAGAATGGTAGTTTTGTTTGCGGCAGTACGGACCCATTTTCACACCACTTTCTATTTTTAGCAGAAAACGAGCGATTTTTAAATCGAGTCACACATCAATTTGGGTGAGTAAATACGCTATTCTGCAGCTTCCAGACTCAGTTTTTATGGCCTAGGAACACGTTTTGCCAAAAAAAATGGTAGTTTGGTTAGCGGCAGTACGGACCCATTTTCACACCACTTTCTATTTTTAGCAGAAAACGAGCGATTTTTAAATCGAGTCACACGTCAATTTGGTGAGTAAATACGCTATTCTGCAGCTTCCAGACTCAGTTTTTATGGCCTAGGAACACGTTTTGCCAAAAAAAATGGTAGTTTGGTTGGCGGCAGTACGGACCCATTTTCACACCACTTTCTATTTTTAGCAGAAAACGAGCGATTTTTAAATCGAGTCACACATCAATTTGGTGAGTAAATACGCTATTCTGCAGCTTCCAGACTCAGTTTTTATGGCCTAGGAACACGTTTTGCCGAAAAAAATAGCAGTTTGGTTGGCGGCAGTACGGACCCATTTTCACACCACTTTCTATTTTTAGCAGAAAACGAGCGATTTTTAAATCGAGTCACACATCAATTTGGTGAGTAATTACGCTATTCTGCAGCTTCCAGACTCAGTTTTTATGGCCTAGGAACACGTTTTGCCAAAAAAGACGGTAGTTTGGTTGGCGGCAGTACGGACCCATTTTCACACCACTTTCTATTTTTAGCAGAAAACGAGCGATTTTTAAATCGAGTCACACATCAATTTGGTGAGTAAATACGCTATTCTGCAGCTTCCAGACTCAGTTTTTATGGCCTAGGAACCCGTTTTTGCCGAAAAAAATAGCAGTTTGGTTGGCGGCAGTACGGACCCATTTTCACACCACTTTCTATTTTTAGCAGAAAACGAGCGATTTTTAAATCGAGTCACACATCAATTTGGTGAGTAAATACGCTATTCTGCAGCTTCCAGACTCAGTTTTTATGGCCTAGGAACCCGTTTTGCCGAAAAAAATAGCAGTTTGGTTGGCGGCAGTACGGACCCATTTTCACACCACTTTCTATTTTTAGCAGAAAACGAGCGATTTTTAAATCGAGTCACACATCAATTTGGTGAGTAATTACGCTATTCTGCAGCTTCCAGACTCAGTTTTTATGGCCTACGAACACGTTTTGCCAAAAAAAGACGGTAGTTTGGTTGGCGGCAGTACGGACCCATTTTCACACCACTTTCTATTTTTAGCAGAAAACGAGCGATTTTTAAATCGAGTCACACATCAATTTGGTGAGTAATTACGCTATTCTGGAGCTTCCAGACTCAGTTTTTATGGCCTAGGAACACGTTTTGCCAAAAAAAGACGGTAGTTTGGTTGGCGGCAGTACGGACCCATTTTCACACCACTTTCTATTTTTAGCAGAAAACGAGCGATTTTTAAATCGAGTCACACATCAATTTTGTGAGTAATTACGCTATTCTGCAGCTTCCAGACTCAGTTTTTATGGCCTAGGAACACGTTTTGCCAAAAAGAATAGCAGTTTGGTTGGCGGCAGTACGGACCCATTTTCACACCACTTTCTATTTTTAGCAGAAAACGAGCGATTTTTAAATCGAGTCACACATCAATTTGGTGAGTAATTACGCTATTCTGCAGCTTCCAGACTCAGTTTTTATGGCCTAGGAACACGTTTTGCCAAAAAAAATGGTAGTTTGGTTGGCGGCAGTACGGACCCATTTTCACACCACTTTCTATTTTTAGCAGAAAACGAGCGATTTTTAAATCGAGTCACACATCAATTTAGTGAGTAAATACGCTATTCTGCAGCTTCCAGACTCAGTTTTTATGGCCTAGGAACACGTTTTGCCGAAAAAAATAGCAGTTTGGTTGGCGGCAGTACGGACCCATTTTCACACCACTTTCTATTTTTAGCAGAAAACGAGCGATTTTTAAATCGAGTCACACGTCAATTTGGTGAGTAAATACGCTATTCTGCAGCTTCCAGACTCAGTTTTTATGGCCTAGGAACACGTTTTGCCAAAAAAAATGGTAGTTTGGTTGCCGGCAGTACGGACCCATTTTCACACCACTTTCTATTTTTAGCAGAAAACGAGCGATTTTTAAATCGAGTCACACATCAATTTGGTGAGTAAATACGCTATTCTGCAGCTTCCAGACTCAGTTTTTATGGCCTAGGAACACGTTTTGCCGAAAAAAAATAGCAGTTTGGTTGGCGGCAGTACGGACCCATTTTCACACCACTTTCTATTTTTAGCAGAAAACGAGCGATTTTTAAATCGAGTCACACATCAATTTGGTGAGTAATTACGCTATTCTGCAGCTTCCAGACTCAGTTTTTATGGCCTAGGAACACGTTTTGCCAAAAAAAGACGGTAGTTTGGTTGGCGGCAGTACGGACCCATTTTCACACCACTTTCTATTTTTAGCAGAAAACGAGCGATTTTTAAATCGAGTCACACATCAATTTGGTGAGTAAATACGCTATTCTGCAGCTTCCAGACTCAGTTTTTATGGCCTAGGAACCCGTTTTGCCGAAAAAAATAGCAGTTTTGGTTGGCGGCAGTACGGACCCATTTTCACACCACTTTCTATTTTTAGCAGAAAACGAGCGATTTTTAAATCGAGTCACACATCAATTTGGTGAGTAATTACGCTATTCTGCAGCTTCCAGACTCAGTTTTTATGGCCTAGGAACACGTTTTGCCAAAAAAAGACGGTAGTTTGGTTGGCGGCAGTACGGACCCATTTTCACACCACTTTCTATTTTTAGCAGAAAACGAGCGATTTTTAAATCGAGTCACACATCAATTTGGTGAGTAATTACGCTATTCTGCAGCTTCCAGACTCAGTTTTTATGGCCTAGGAACACGTTTTGCCAAAAAAAGACGGTAGTTTGGTTGGCGGCAGTACGGACCCATTTTCACACCACTTTCTATTTTTAGCAGAAAACGAGCGATTTTTAAATCGAGTCACACATCAATTTGGTGAGTAATTACGCTATTCTGGAGCTTCCAGACTCAGTTTTTATGGCCTAGGAACACGTTTTGCCAAAAAAAGACGGTAGTTTGGTTGGCGGCAGTACGGACCCATTTTCACACCACTTTCTATTTTTAGCAGAAAACGAGCGATTTTTAAATCGAGTCACACATCAATTTTGTGAGTAATTACGCTATTCTGCAGCTTCCAGACTCAGTTTTTATGGCCTAGGAACACGTTTTGCCAAAAAAAACGGTAGTTTGGTTGGCGGCAGTACGGACCCATTTTCACACCACTTTCTATTTTTAGCAGAAAACGAGCGATTTTTAAATCGAGTCACACATCAATTTTGTGAGTAATTACGCTATTCTGCAGCTTCCTGACTCAGTTTTTATGGCCTAGAACACGTTATGCCAAAAAAATAGCAGTTTGGTTGGCGGCAGTACGGACCCATTTTCACACCACTTTCTATTTTTAGCAGAAAACGAGCGATTTTTAAATCGAGTCACACATCAATTTGGTGAGTAATTACGCTATTCTGCAGCTTCCAGACTCAGTTTTTATGGCCTAGGAACACGTTTTGCCAAAAAAAATGGTAGTTTTGTTTGCGGCAGTTACGGACCCATTTTCACACCACTTTCTATTTTTAGCAGAAAACGAGCGATTTTTAAATCGAGTCACACATCAATTTGGTGAGTAAATACGCTATTCTGCAGCTTCCAGACTCAGTTTTTATGGCCTAGGAACACGTTTTGCCAAAAAAAATGGTAGTTTGGTTAGCGGCAGTACGGACCCATTTTCACACCACTTTCTATTTTTAGCAGAAAACGAGCGATTTTTAAATCGAGTCACACGTCAATTTGGTGAGTAAATACGCTATTCTGCAGCTTCCAGACTCAGTTTTTATGGCCTAGGAACACGTTTTGCCAAAAAAAATGGTAGTTTGGTTGGCGGCAGTACGGACCCATTTTCACACCACTTTCTATTTTTAGCAAAAAACGAGCGATTTTTAAATCGAGTCACACATCAATTTGGTGAGTAAATACGCTATTCTGCAGCTTCCAGACTCAGTTTTTATGGCCTAGGAACACGTTTTGCCGAAAAAAATAGCAGTTTGGTTGGCGGCAGTACGGACCCATTTTCACACCACTTTCTATTTTTAGCAGAAAACGAGCGATTTTTAAATCGAGTCACACATCAATTTGGTGAGTAATTACGCTATTCTGCAGCTTCCAGACTCAGTTTTTATGGCCTAGGAACACGTTTTGCCAAAAAAAGACGGTAGTTTGGTTGGCGGCAGTACGGACCCATTTTCACACCACTTTCTATTTTTAGCAGAAAACGAGCGATTTTTAAATCGAGTCACACATCAATTTGGTGAGTAAATACGCTATTCTGCAGCTTCCAGACTCAGTTTTTATGGCGTAGGAACCCGTTTTTGCCGAAAAAAATAGCAGTTTGGTTGGCGGCAGTACGGACCCATTTTCACACCACTTTCTATTTTTAGCAGAAAACGAGCGATTTTTAAATCGAGTCACACATCAATTTGGTGAGTAATTACGCTAGCAGCTTCCAGACTCAGTTTTTATGGCCTAGGAACACGTTTTGCCAAAAAAAGACGGTAGTTTGGTTGGCGGCAGTACGGACCCATTTTCACACCACTTTCTATTTTTAGCAGAAAACGAGCGATTTTTAAATCGAGTCACACATCAATTTGGTGAGTAATTACGCTATTCTGCAGCTTCCAGACTCAGTTTTTATGGCCTAGGAACACGTTTTGCCAAAAAAAGACGGTAGTTTGGTTGGCGGCAGTACGGACCCATTTTCACACCACTTTCTATTTTTAGCAGAAAACGAGCGATTTTTAAATCGAGTCACACATCAATTTGGTGAGTAATTACGCTATTCTGGAGCTTCCAGACTCAGTTTTTATGGCCTAGGAACACGTTTTGCCAAAAAAAGACGGTAGTTTGGTTGGCGGCAGTACGGACCCATTTTCACACCACTTTCTATTTTTAGCAGAAAACGAGCGATTTTTAAATCGAGTCACACGTCAATTTGGTGAGTAATTACGCTATTCTGCAGCTTCCAGACTCAGTTTTTATGGCCTAGGAACACGTTTTGCCAAAAAAAGACGGTAGTTTGGTTGGCGGCAGTACGGACCCATTTTCACACCACTTTCTATTTTTAGCAGAAAACGAGCGATTTTTAAATCGAGTCACACATCAATTTGGTGAGTAATTACGCTATTCTGGAGCTTCCAGACTCAGTTTTTATGGCCTAGGAACACGTTTTGCCAAAAAAAGACGGTAGTTTGGTTGGCGGCACTACGGACCCATTTTCACACCACTTTCTATTTTTAGCAGAAAACGAGCGATTTTTAAATCGAGTCACACATCAATTTTGTGAGTAATTACGCTATTCTGCAGCTTCCAGACTCAGTTTTTATGGCCTAGGAACACGTTTTGCCAAAAAGAATAGCAGTTTGGTTGGCGGCAGTACGGACCCATTTTCACACCACTTTCTATTTTTAGCAGAAAACGAGCGATTTTTAAATCGAGTCACACATCAATTTGGTGAGTAATTACGCTATTCTGCAGCTTCCAGACTCAGTTTTTATGGCCTAGGAACACGTTTTGCCAAAAAAAACGGTAGTTTGGTTGGCGGCAGTACGGACCCATTTTCACACCACTTTCTATTTTTAGCAGGAAACGAGCGATTTTTAAATCGAGTCACACATCAATTTTGTGAGTAATTACGCTATTCTGCAGCTTCCTGACTCAGTTTTTATGGCCTAGAACACGTTATGCCAAAAAAAATAGCAGTTTGGTTGGCGGCAGTACGGACCCATTTTCACACCACTTTCTATTTTTAGCAGAAAACGAGCGATTTTTAAATCGAGTCACACATCAATTTGGTGAGTAATTACGCTATTCTGCAGCTTCCAGACTCAGTTTTTATGGCCTAGGAACACGTTTTGCCAAAAAAAGACGGTAGTTTGGTTGGCGGCAGTACGGACCCATTTTCACACCACTTTCTATTTTTAGCAGAAAACGAGCGATTTTTAAATCGAGTCACACATCAATTTGGTGAGTAAATACGCTATTCTGCAGCTTCCAGACTCAGTTTTTATGGCCTAGGAACCCGTTTTGCCGAAAAAAATAGCAGTTTGGTTGGCGGCAGTACGGACCCATTTTCACACCACTTTCTATTTTTAGCAGAAAACGAGCGATTTTTAATCGAGTCACACATCAATTTGGTGAGTAATTACGCTATTCTGCAGCTTCCAGACTCAGTTTTTATGGCCTAGGAACACGTTTTGCCAAAAAAAATGGTAGTTTGGTTGGCGGCAGTACGGACCCATTTTCACACCACTTTCTATTTTTAGCAGAAAACGAGCGATTTTTAAATCGAGTCACACATCAATTTGGTGAGTAATTACGCTATTCTGGAGCTTCCAGACTCAGTTTTTATGGCCTAGGAACACGTTTTGCCAAAAAAAGACGGTAGTTTGGTTGGCGGCAGTACGGACCCATTTTCACACCACTTTCTATTTTTAGCAGAAAACGAGCGATTTTTAAATCGAGTCACACATCAATTTTGTAAGTAATTACGCTATTCTGCAGCTTCCAGACTCAGTTTTTATGGCCTAGGAACACGTTTTGCAAAAAAGAATAGCAGTTTGGTTGGCGGCAGTACGGACCCATTTTCACACCACTTTCTATTTTTAGCAGAAAACGAGCGATTTTTAAATCGAGTCACACATCAATTTGGTGAGTAATTACGCTATTCTGCAGCTTCCAGACTCAGTTTTTATGGCCTAGGAACACGTTTTGCCAAAAAAAACGGTAGTTTGGTTGGCGGCAGTACGGACCCATTTTCACACCACTTTCTATTTTTAGCAGAAAACGAGCGATTTTTAAATCGAGTCACACATCAATTTTGTGAGTAATTACGCTATTCTGCAGCTTCCTGACTCAGTTTTTATGGCCTAGAACACGTTATGCCAAAAAAAATAGCAGTTTGGTTGGCGGCAGTACGGACCCATTTTCACACCACTTTCTATTTTTAGCAGAAAACGAGCGATTTTTAAATCGAGTCACACATCAATTTGGTGAGTAATTACGCTATTCTGCAGCTTCCAGACTCAGTTTTTATGGCCTAGGAACACGTTTTGCCAAAAAAAATGGTAGTTTTGTTTGCGGCAGTACGGACCCATTTTCACACCACTTTCTCTATTTTTAGCAGAAAACGAGCGATTTTTAAATCGAGTCACAGATCAATTTGGTGAGTAAATACGCTATTCTGCAGCTTCCAGACTCAGTTTTTATGGCCTAGGAACACGTTTTGCCAAAAAAAATGGTAGTTTGGTTAGCGGCAGTACGGACCCATTTTCACACCACTTTCTATTTTTAGCAGAAAACGAGCGATTTTTAAATCGAGTCACACGTCAATTTGGTGAGTAAATACGCTATTCTGCAGCTTCCAGACTCAGTTTTTATGGCCTAGGAACACGTTTTGCCAAAAAAAATGGTAGTATGGTTGGCGGCAGTACGGACCCATTTTCACACCACTTTCTATTTTTAGCAGAAAACGAGCGATTTTTAAATCGAGTCACACATCAATTTGGTGAGTAAATACGCTATTCTGCAGCTTCCAGACTCAGTTTTTATGGCCTAGGAACACGTTTTGCCGAAAAAAATAGCAGTTTGGTTGGCGGCAGTACGGACCCATTTTCACACCACTTTCTATTTTTAGCAGAAAACGAGCGATTTTTAAATCGAGTCACACATCAATTTGGTGAGTAATTACGCTATTCTGCAGCTTCCAGACTCAGTTTTTATGGCCTAGGAACACGTTTTGCCAAAAAAAGACGGTAGTTTGGTTGGCGGCAGTACGGACCCATTTTCACACCACTTTCTATTTTTAGCAGAAAACGAGCGATTTTTAAATAGAGTCACACATCAATTTGGTGAGTAATTACTCTATTCTGCAGCTTCCTGACTCAGTTTTTATGGCCTATGAACACGTTTTGCCAAAAAAAAATAGCAGTTTGGTTGGCGGCAGTACGGACCCATTTTCACACCACTTTCTATTTTTACCAGAAAACGAGCGATTTTTAAATCGAGTGACACATCAATTTGGTGAGTAATTACGCTATTCTGCAGCTTCCAGACTCAGTTTTTATGGCCTAGGAACACGTTTTGCCAAAAAAAATAGCAGTTTGGTTGGAGGCAGTACGGACCCATTTTCACACCACTTTCTATTTTTAGCAGAAAACGAGCGATTTTTAAATCGAGTCACACATCAATTTGGTGAGTAATTACGCTATTCTGCAGCTTCCAAACTCAGTTTTTATGGCCTAGGAACACGTTTTGCCAAAAAAAGACGGTAGTTTGGTTGGCGGCAGTACGGACCCATTTTCACACCACTTTCTATTTTTAGCAGAAAACGAGCGATTTTTAAATCGAGTCACACATCAATTTTGTGAGTAATTACGCTATTCTGCAGCTTCCAGACTCAGTTTTTATGGCCTAGGAACACGTTTTGCCAAAAAAAAATAGCAGTTTGGTTGGAGGCAGTACGGACCCATTTTCACACCACTTTCTATTTTTAGCAGAAAACGAGCGATTTTTAAATCGAGTGACACATCAATTTGGTGAGTAATTACGCTATTCTGCAACTTCCAGACTCAGTTTTTATGGCCTAGGAACACGTTTTGCCAAAAAAAGACGGTAGTTTGGTTGGCGGCAGTACGGACCCATTTTCACACCACTTTCTATTTTTAGCAGAAAACGAGCGATTTTTAAATTGAGTCACACATCAATTTTGTGAGTAATTACGCTATTCTGCAGCTTCCAGACTCAGTTTTTATGGCCTAGGAACACGTTTTGCCAAAAAAAGACGGTAGTTTGGTTGGCGGCAGTACGGACCCATTTTCACACCACTTTCTATTTTTAGCAGAAAACGAGCGATTTTTAAATAGAGTCACACATCAATTTGGTGAGTAATTACTCTATTCTGCAGCTTCCTGACTCAGTTTTTATGGCCTATGAACACGTTTTGCCAAAAAAAAAATAGCAGTTTGGTTGGCGGCAGTACGGACCCATTTTCACACCACTTTCTATTTTTAGCAGAAAACGAGCGATTTTTAAATCGAGTCACACATCAATTTGGTGAGTAATTACGCTATTCTGCAGCTTCCAGACTCAGTTTTTATGGCCTAGGAACACGTTTTGCCAAAAAAAGACGGTAGTTTGGTTGGCGGCAGTACGGACCCATTTTCACACCACTTTCTATTTTTAGCAGAAAACGAGCGATTTTTAAATCGAGTCACACATCAATTTTGTGAGTAATTACGCTATTCTGCAGCTTCCAGACTCAGTTTTTATGGCCTAGGAACACGTTTTGCCAAAAAAAGACGGTAGTTTGGTTGGCGGCAGTACGGACCCATTTTCACACCACTTTCTATTTTTAGCAGAAAACGAGCGATTTTTAAATCGAGTCACACATCAATTTTGTGAGTAATTACGCTATTCTGCAGCTTCCAGACTCAGTTTTTATGGCCTAGGAACACGTTTTGCCAAAAAAAAATAGCAGTTTGGTTGGAGGCAGTACGGACCCATTTTCACACCACTTTCTATTTTTAGCAGAAAACGAGCGATTTTTAAATCGAGTCACACATCAATTTGGTGAGTAATTACGCTATTCTGCAACTTCCAGACTCAGTTTTTATGGCCTAGGAACACGTTTTGCCAAAAAAAGACGGTAGTTTGGTTGGCGGCAGTACGGACCCATTTTCACACCACTTTCTATTTTTAGCAGAAAACGAGCGATTTTTAAATCGAGTCACACATCAATTTTGTGAGTAATTACGCTATTCTGCAGCTTCCAGACTCAGTTTTTATGGCCTAGGAACACGTTTTGCCAAAAAAAGACGGTAGTTTGGTTGGCGGCAGTACGGACCCATTTTCACACCACTTTCTATTTTTAGCAGAAAACGAGCGATTTTTAAATAGAGTCACACATCAATTTGGTGAGTAATTACTCTATTCTGCAGCTTCCTGACTCAGTTTTTATGGCCTATGAACACGTTTTGCCAAAAAAAAATAGCAGTTTGGTTGGCGGCAGTACGGACCCATTTTCACACCACTTTCTATTTTTAGCAGAAAACGAGCGATTTTTAAATCGAGTCACACATCAATTTGGTGAGTAATTACGCTATTCTGCAGCTTCCAGACTCAGTTTTTATGGCCTAGGAACACGTTTTGCCAAAAAAAGACGGTAGTTTGGTTGGCGGCAGTACGGACCCATTTTCACACCACTTTCTATTTTTAGCAGAAAACGAGCGATTTTTAAATAGAGTCACACATCAATTTGGTGAGTAATTACTCTATTCTGCAGCTTCCTGACTCAGTTTTTATGGCCTATGAACACGTTTTGCCAAAAAAAAATAGCAGTTTGGTTGGCGGCAGTACGGACCCATTTTCACACCACTTTCTATTTTTAGCAGAAAACGAGCGATTTTTAAATCGAGTCACACATCAATTTGGTGAGTAATTACGCTATTCTGCAGCTTCCAGACTCAGTTTTTATGGCCTAGGAACACGTTTTGCCAAAAAAAGACGGTAGTTTGGTTGGCGGCAGTACGGACCCATTTTCACACCACTTTCTATTTTTAGCAGAAAACGAGCGATTTTTAAATAGAGTCACACATCAATTTGGTGAGTAATTACTCTATTCTGCAGCTTCCTGACTCAGTTTTTATGGCCTATGAACACGTTTTGCCAAAAAAAAAATAGCAGTTTGGTTGGCGGCAGTACGGACCCATTTTCACACCACTTTCTATTTTTACCAGAAAACGAGCGATTTTTAAATCGAGTGACACATCAATTTGGTGAGTAATTACGCTATTCTGCAGCTTCCAGACTCAGTTTTTATGGCCTAGGAACACGTTTTGCCAAAAAAAATAGCAGTTTGGTTGGAGGCAGTACGGACCCATTTTCACACCACTTTCTATTTTTAGCAGAAAACGAGCGATTTTTAAATCGAGTCACACATCAATTTGGTGAGTAATTACGCTATTCTGCAGCTTCCAAACTCAGTTTTTATGGCCTAGGAACACGTTTTGCCAAAAAAAGACGGTAGTTTGGTTGGCGGCAGTACGGACCCATTTTCACACCACTTTCTATTTTTAGCAGAAAACGAGCGATTTTTAAATCGAGTCACACATCAATTTTGTGAGTAATTACGCTATTCTGCAGCTTCCAGACTCAGTTTTTATGGCCTAGGAACACGTTTTGCCAAAAAAAAATAGCAGTTTGGTTGGAGGCAGTACGGACCCATTTTCACACCACTTTCTATTTTTAGCAGAAAACGAGCGATTTTTAAATCGAGTCACACATCAATTTGGTGAGTAATTACGCTATTCTGCAACTTCCAGACTCAGTTTTTTATGGCCTAGGAACACGTTTTGCCAAAAAAAGACGGTAGTTTGGTTGGCGGCAGTACGGACCCATTTTCACACCACTTTCTATTTTTAGCAGAAAACCAGCGATTTTTAAATCGAGTCACACATCAATTTTGTGAGTAATTACGCTATTCTGCAGCTTCCAGACTCAGTTTTTATGGCCTAGGAACACGTTTTGCCAAAAAAAAATAGCAGTTTGGTTGGAGGCAGTACGGACCCATTTTCACACCACTTTCTATTTTTAGCAGAAAACGAGCGATTTTTAAATCGAGTCACACATCAATTTGGTGAGTAATTACGCTATTCTGCAGCTTCCAGACTCAGTTTTTATGGCCTAGGAACACGTTTTGCCAAAAAAAATAGCAGTTTGGTTGGAGGCAGTACGGACCCATTTTCACACCACTTTCTATTTTTAGCAGAAAACGAGTGATTTTTAAATCGAGTCACACATCAATTTGGTGAGTAATTACGCTATTCTGCAGCTTCCAAACTCAGTTTTTATGGCCTAGGAACACGTTTTGCCAAAAAAAATAGCAGTTTGGTTGGCGGTAGTACGGACCCATTTTCACACCACTTTCTATTTTTAGCAGAAAACAAGCGATTTTTAAATCGAGTCACACATCAATTTGGTGAGTAATTACGCTATTCTGCAGCTTCCAGACTCAGTTTTTATGGCCTAGGAACAAGTTTTTGCCAAAAAAAAACGGTAGTTTGGTTGGCGGCAGTACGGACCCATTTTCACACCACTTTCTATTTTTAGCAGAAAACGAGCGATTTTTAAATCGAGTCACACATCAATTTTGTGAGTAATTACGCTATTCTGCAGCTTCCTGACTCAGTTTTTATGGCCTAGGAACACGTTTTGCCAAAAAAAAATAGCAGTTTGGTTGGCGGCAGTTACGGACCCATTTTCACACCACTTTCTATTTTTACCAGAAAACGAGCGATTTTTAAATCGAGTCACACATCAATTTGGTGAGTAATTACGCTATTCTGCAGCTTCCAGACTCAGTTTTTACGGCCTAGGAACACATTTTGCCAAAAAAAATAGCAGTTTGGTTGGCGGTAGTACGGACCCATTTTCACACCACTTTCTATTTTTACCAGAAAACGAGCGATTTTTAAATCGAGTCACACATCAATTTGATGAGTAATTACGCTATTCTGCAGCTTCCAGACTCAGTTTTTATGGCCTAGGAACACGTTTTGCCAAAAAAATAGCAGTTTGGTTGGCGGCAGTACGGACCCATTTTCACACCACTTTCTATTTTTAGCAGAAAACGAGCGATTTTTAAATCGAGTCACACATCAATTTGGTGAGTAATTACGCTATTCTGCAGCTTCCAAACTCAGTTTTTATGGCCTAGGAACACGTTTTGCCAAAAAAAATAGCAGTTTGGTTGGAGGCAGTACGGACCCATTTTCACACCACTTTCTATTTTTAGCAGAAAACGAGCGATTTTTAAATCGAGTCACACATCAATTTGGTGAGTAATTACGCTATTCTGCAGCTTCCAGACTCAGTTTTTATGGCCTAGGAACACGTTTTGCCAAAAAAAGACGGTAGTTTGGTTGGCGGCAGTACGGACCCATTTTCACACCACTTTCTATTTTTAGCAGAAAACGAGCGATTTTTAAATCGAGTCACACTTCAATTTTGTGAGTAATTACGCTATTCTGCAGCTTCCAGACTCAGTTTTTATGGCCTAGGAACACGTTTTGCCAAAAAAAAAATAGCAGTTTGGTTGGAGGCAGTACGGACCCATTTTCACACCACTTTCTATTTTTAGCAGAAAACGAGCGATTTTTAAATCGAGTCACACATCAATTTGGTGAGTAATTACGCTATTCTGCAGCTTCCAGACTCAGTTTTTATGGCCTAGGAACACGTTTTGCCAAAAAAAAATAGCAGTTTGGTTGGCGGCAGTGCGGACCCATTTTCACACCACTTTCTATTTTTAGCAGAAAACGAGCGATTTTTAAATCGAGTCACACATCAATTTGGTGAGTAATTACGCTATTCTGCAGCTTCCAAACTCAGTTTTTATGGCCTAGGAACACGTTTTGCCAAAAAAAGACGGTAGTTTGGTTGGCGGCAGTACGGACCCATTTTCACACCACTTTCTATTTTTAGCAGAAAACGAGCGATTTTTAAATCGAGTCACACATCAATTTTGTGAGTAATTACGCTATTCTGCAGCTTCCAGACTCAGTTTTTATGGCCTAGGAACACGTTTTGCCAAAAAAAAATAGCAGTTTGGTTGGAGGCAGTACGGACCCATTTTCACACCACTTTCTATTTTTAGCAGAAAACGAGCGATTTTTAAATCGAGTCACACATCAATTTGGTGAGTAATTACCCTATTCTGCAGCTTCCAGACTCAGTTTTTATGGCCTAGGAACACGTTTTGCCAAAAAAAGACGGTAGTTTGGTTGGCGGCAGTACGGACCCATTTTCACACCACTTTCTATTTTTAGCAGAAAACGAGCGATTTTTAAATCGAGTCACACATCAATTTTGTGAGTAATTACGCTATTCTGCAGCTTCCAGACTCAGTTTTTATGGCCTAGGAACACGTTTTGCCAAAAAAAAAATAGCAGTTTGGTTGGAGGCAGTACGGACCCATTTTCACACCACTTTCTATTTTTAGCAGAAAACGAACGATTTTTAAATCGAGTCACAACACATCAATTTGGTGAGTAATTACGCTATTCTGCAGCTTCCAGACTCAGTTTTTATGGCCTAGGAACACGTTTTGCCAAAAAAAGACGGTAGTTTGGTTGGCGGCAGTACGGACCCATTTTCACACCACTTTCTATTTTTAGCAGAAAACGAGCGATTTTTAAATCGAGTCACACATCAATTTTGTGAGTAATTACGCTATTCTGCAGCTTCCAGACTCAGTTTTTATGGCCTAGGAACACGTTTTGCCAAAAAAAAATAGCAGTTTGGTTGGAGGCAGTACGGACCCATTTTCACACCACTTTCTATTTTTAGCAGAAAACGAGCGATTTTTAAATCGAGTCACACATCAATTTGGTGAGTAATTACGCTATTCTGCAGCTTCCAGACTCAGTTTTTATGGCCTAGGAACACGTTTTGCCAAAAAAAGACGGTAGTTTGGTTGGCGGCAGTACGGACCCATTTTCACACCACTTTCTATTTTTAGCAGAAAACGAGCGATTTTTAAATCGAGTCACACATCAATTTTGTGAGTAATTACGCTATTCTGCAGCTTCCAGACTCAGTTTTTATGGCCTAGGAACACGTTTTGCCAAAAAAAAATAGCAGTTTGGTTGGAGGCAGTACGGACCCATTTTCACACCACTTTCTATTTTTAGCAGAAAACGAGCGATTTTTAAATCGAGTCACACATCAATTTGGTGAGTAATTACGCTATTCTGCAGCTTCCAGACTCAGTTTTTATGGCCTAGGAACACGTTTTGCCAAAAAAAGACGGTAGTTTGGTTGGCGGCAGTACGGACCCATTTTCACACCACTTTCTATTTTTAGCAGAAAACGAGCGATTTTTAAATCGAGTCACACATCAATTTTGTGAGTAATTACGCTATTCTGCAGCTTCCAGACTCAGTTTTTATGGCCTAGGAACACGTTTTGCCAAAAAAAAAATAGCAGTTTGGTTGGAGGCAGTACGGACCCATTTTCACACCACTTCTATTTTTAGCAGAAAACGAACGATTTTTAAATCGAGTCACACATCAATTTGGTGAGTAATTACGCTATTCTGCAGCTTCCAGACTCAGTTTTTATGGCCTAGGAACACGTTTTGCCAAAAAAAGACGGTAGTTTGGTTGGCGGCAGTACGGACCCATTTTCACACCACTTTCTATTTTAGCAGAAAACGAGCGATTTTTAAATCGAGTCACACATCAATTTTGTGAGTAATTACGCTATTCTGCAGCTTCCAGACTCAGTTTTTATGGCCTAGGAACACGTTTTGCCAAAAAAAAATAGCAGTTTGGTTGGAGGCAGTACAGACCCATTTTCACACCACTTTCTATTTTTAGCAGAAAACGAGCGATTTTTTAAATCGAGTCACACATCAATTTTGTGAGTAATTACGCTATTCTGCAGCTTCCTGACTCAGTTTTTATGGCCTAGGAACACGTTTTGCCAAAAAAAAATAGCAGTTTGGTTGGAGGCAGTACAGACCCATTTTCACACCACTTTCTATTTTTAGCAGAAAACGAGCGATTTTTAAATCGAGTCACACATCAATTTTGTGAGTAATTACGCTATTCTGCAGCTTCCAGACTCAGTTTTTATGGCCTAGGAACACGTTTTGCCAAAAAAAAATAGCAGTTTGGTTGGAGGCAGTACAGACCCATTTTCACACCACTTTCTATTTTTAGCAGAAAACGAGCGATTTTTAAATCGAGTCACACATCAATTTTGTGAGTAATTACGCTATTCTGCAGCTTCCTGACTCAGTTTTTATGGCCTAGGAACACGTTTTGCCAAAAAAAAATAGCAGTTTGGTTGGCGGCAGTACGGACCCATTTTCACACCACTATCTATTTTTACCAGAAAACGAGCGATTTTTAAATCGAGTCACACATCAATTTGGTGAGTAATTACGCTATTCTGCAGCTTCCAGACTCAGTTTTTACGGCCTAGGAACACATTTTGCCAAAAAAAATAGCAGTTTGGGTTGGCGGGCAGTACGGACCCATTTTCACACCACTTTCTATTTTTACCAGAAAACGAGCGATTTTTAAATCGAGTCACACATCAATTTGATGAGTAATTACGCTATTCTGCAGCTTCCAGACTCAGTTTTTATGGCCTAGGAACACGTTTTGCCAAAAAAATAGCAGTTTGGTTGGCGGCAGTACGGACCCATTTTCACACCACTTTCTATTTTTAGCAGAAAACGAGCGATTTTTAAATCGAGTCACACATCAATTTGGTGAGTAATTACGCTATTCTGCAGCTTCCAAACTCAGTTTTTATGGCCTAGGAACACGTTTTGCCAAAAAAAAATAGCAGTTTGGTTGGAGGCAGTACGGACCCATTTTCACACCACTTTCTATTTTTAGCAGAAAACGAGCGATTTTTAAATCGAGTCACACATCAATTTGGTGAGTAATTACGCTATTCTGCAGCTTCCAGACTCAGTTTTTATGGCCTAGGAACACGTTTTGCCAAAAAAAGACGGTAGCTTGGTTGGCGGCAGTACGGACCCATTTTCACACCACTTTCTATTTTTAGCAGAAAACGAGCGATTTTTAAATCGAGTCACACATCAATTTTGTGAGTAATTACGCTATTCTGCAGCTTCCAGACTCAGTTTTTATGGCCTAGGAACACGTTTTGCCAAAAAAAAAATAGCAGTTTGGTTGGAGGCAGTACGGACCCATTTTCACACCACTTTCTATTTTTACCAGAAAACGAGCGATTTTTAAATCGAGTCACACATCAATTTGGTGAGTAATTACGCTATTCTGCAGCTTCCAGACTCAGTTTTTACGGCCTAGGAACACATTTTTGCCAAAAAAAAATAGCAGTTTGGTTGGCGGCAGTACGGACCCATTTTCACACCACTTTCTATTTTTACCAGAAAACGAGCGATTTTTAAATCGAGTCACACATCAATTTGATGAGTAATTACGCTATTCTGCAGCTTCCAGACTCAGTTTTTACGGCCTAGGAACACGTTTTGCCAAAAAAATAGCAGTTTGGTTGGCGGCAGTACGGACCCATTTTCACACCACTTTCTATTTTTAGCAGAAAACGAGCGATTTTTAAATCGAGTCACACATCAATTTGGTGAGTAATTACGCTATTCTGCAGCTTCCAAACTCAGTTTTTATGGCCTAGGAACACGTTTTGCCAAAAAAAAAATAGCAGTTTGGTTGGAGGCAGTACGGACCCATTTTCACACCACTTTCTATTTTTAGCAGAAAACGAGCGATTTTTAAATCGAGTCACACATCAATTTGGTGAGTAATTACGCTATTCTGCAGCTTCCAGACTCAGTTTTTATGGCCTAGGAACACGTTTTGCCAAAAAAAAGACGGTAGTTTGGTTGGCGGCAGTACGGACCCATTTTCACACCACTTTCTATTTTTAGCAGAAAACGAGCGATTTTTAAATCGAGTCACACATCAATTTTGTGAGTAATTACGCTATTCTGCAGCTTCCAGACTCAGTTTTTATGGCCTAGGAACACGTTTTGCCAAAAAAAAAATAGCAGTTTGGTTGGGAGTGCAGTACGGACCCATTTTCACACCACTTTCTATTTTTAGCAGAAAACGAGCGATTTTTAAATCGAGTCACACATCAATTTTGTGAGTAATTACGCTCTGCAGCTTCCTGACTCAGTTTTTATGGCCTAGGAACACGTTTTGCCAAAAAAAAATAGCAGTTTGGTTGGCGGCAGTACGGACCCATTTTCACACCACTTTCTATTTTTAGCAGAAAACGAGCGATTTTTAAATCGAGTCACACATCAATTTGGTGAGTAATTACGCTATTCTGCAGCTTCCAAACTCAGTTTTTATGGCCTAGGAACACGTTTTGCCAAAAAAAAAATAGCAGTTTGGTTGGAGGCAGTACGGACCCATTTTCACACCACTTTCTATTTTTAGCAGAAAACGAGCGATTTTTAAATCGAGTCACACATCAATTTGGTGAGTAATTACGCTATTCTGCAGCTTCCAGACTCAGTTTTTATGGCCTAGGAACACGTTTTGCCAAAAAAAGACGGTAGTTTGGTTGGCGGCAGTACGGACCCATTTTCACACCACTTTCTATTTTTAGCAGAAAACGAGCGATTTTTAAATCGAGTCACACATCAATTTTGTGAGTAATTACGCTATTCTGCAGCTTCCAGACTCAGTTTTTATGGCCTAGGAACACGTTTTGCCAAAAAAAAAATAGCAGTTTGGTTGGAGGCAGTACGGACCCATTTTCACACCACTTTCTATTTTTAGCAGAAAACGAGCGATTTTTAAATCGAGTCACACATCAATTTTGTGAGTAATTACGCTATTCTGCAGCTTCCTGACTCAGTTTTTATGGCCTAGGAACACGTTTTGCCAAAAAAAAATAGCAGTTTGGTTGGCGGCAGTACGGACCCATTTTCACACCACTTTCTATTTTTACCAGAAAACGAGCGATTTTTAAATCGAGTCACACATCAATTTGGTGAGTAATTACGCTATTCTGCAGCTTCCAGACTCAGTTTTTACGGCCTAGGAACACATTTTGCCAAAAAAAATAGCAGTTTGGTTGGCGGCAGTACGGACCCATTTTCACACCACTTTCTATTTTTAGCAGAAAACGAGCGATTTTTAAATCGAGTCACACATCAATTTGGTGAGTAATTACGCTATTCTGCAGCTTCCAAACTCAGTTTTTATGGCCTAGGAACACGTTTTGCCAAAAAAAGACGGTAGTTTGGTTGGCGGCAGTACGGACCCATTTTCACACCACTTTCTATTTTTAGCAGAAAACGAGCGATTTTTAAATCGAGTCACACATCAATTTTGTGAGTAATTACGCTATTCTGCAGCTTCCAGACTCAGTTTTTATGGCCTAGGAACACGTTTTGCCAAAAAAAAATAGCAGTTTGGTTGGAGGCAGTACGGACCCATTTTCACACCACTTTCTATTTTTAGCAGAAAACGAGCGATTTTTAAATCGAGTCACACATCAATTTTGTGAGTAATTACGCTATTCTGCAGCTTCCTGACTCAGTTTTTATGGCCTAGGAACACTTTTTGCCAAAAAAAGACGGTAGTTTGGTTGGCGGCAGTACGGACCCATTTTCACACCACTTTCTATTTTTAGCAGAAAACGAGCGATTTTTAAATCGAGTCACACATCAATTTTGTGAGTAATTACGCTATTCTGCAGCTTCCAGACTCAGTTTTTATGGCCTAGGAACACGTTTTGCCAAAAAAAAAATAGCAGTTTGGTTGGAGGCAGTACGGACCCATTTTCACACCACTTTCTATTTTTACCAGAAAACGAGCGATTTTTAAATCGAGTCACACATCAATTTGGTGAGTAATTACGCTATTCTGCAGCTTCCAGACTCAGTTTTTACGGCCTAGGAACACATTTTGCCAAAAAAAAATAGCAGTTTGGTTGGCGGCAGTACGGACCCATTTTCACACCACTTTCTATTTTTACCAGAAAACGAGCGATTTTTAAATCGAGTCACACATCAATTTGATGAGTAATTACGCTATTCTGCAGCTTCCAGACTCAGTTTTTATGGCCTAGGAACACGTTTTGCCAAAAAAAATAGCAGTTTGGTTGGCGGCAGTACGGACCCATTTTCACACCACTTTCTATTTTTAGCAGAAAACGAGCAATTTTTAAATCGAGTCACACATCAATTTGGTGAGTAATTACGCTATTCTGCAGCTTCCAAACTCAGTTTTTATGGCCTAGGAACACGTTTTGCCAACAAAAAATAGCAGTTTGGTTGGAGGCAGTACGGACCCATTTTCACACCACTTTCTATTTTTAGCAGAAAACGAGCGATTTTTAAATCGAGTCACACATCAATTTGGTGAGTAATTACGCTATTCTGCAGCTTCCAGACTCAGTTTTTATGGCCTAGGAACACGTTTTGCCAAAAAAAGACGGTAGTTTGGTTGGCGGCAGTACGGACCCATTTTCACACCACTTTCTATTTTTAGCAGAAAACGAGCGATTTTTAAATCGAGTCACACATCAATTTTGTGAGTAATTACGCTATTCTGCAGCTTCCAGACTCAGTTTTTATGGCCTAGGAACACGTTTTGCCAAAAAAAAAATAGCAGTTTGGTTGGAGGCAGTACGGACCCATTTTCACACCACTTTCTATTTTTACCAGAAAACGAGCGATTTTTAAATCGAGTCACACATCAATTTGGTGAGTAATTACGCTATTCTGCAGCTTCCAGACTCAGTTTTTACGGCCTAGGAACACATTTTGCCAAAAAAAAATAGCAGTTTGGTTGGCGGCAGTACGGACCCATTTTCACACCACTTTCTATTTTTACCAGAAAACGAGCGATTTTTAAATCGAGTCACACATCAATTTGATGAGTAATTACGCTATTCTGCAGCTTCCAGACTCAGTTTTTATGGCCTAGGAACACGTTTTGCCAAAAAAAATAGCAGTTTGGTTGGCGGCAGTACGGACCCATTTTCACACCACTTTCTATTTTTAGCAGAAAACGAGCAATTTTTAAATCGAGTCACACATCAATTTGGTGAGTAATTACGCTATTCTGCAGCTTCCAAACTCAGTTTTTATGGCCTAGGAACACGTTTTGCCAACAAAAAATAGCAGTTTGGTTGGAGGCAGTACGGACCCATTTTCACACCACTTTCTATTTTTAGCAGAAAACGAGCGATTTTTAAATCGAGTCACACATCAATTTGGTGAGTAATTACGCTATTCTGCAGCTTCCAGACTCAGTTTTTATGGCCTAGGAACACGTTTTGCCAAAAAAAGACGGTAGTTTGGTTGGCGGCAGTACGGACCCATTTTCACACCACTTTCTATTTTTAGCAGAAAACGAGCGATTTTTAAATCGAGTCACACATCAATTTTGTGAGTAATTACGCTATTCTGCAGCTTCCAGACTCAGTTTTTATGGCCTAGGAACACGTTTTGCCAAAAAAAAAATAGCAGTTTGGTTGGAGGCAGTACGGACCCATTTTCACACCACTTTCTATTTTTACCAGAAAACGAGCGATTTTTAAATCGAGTCACACATCAATTTGGTGAGTAATTACGCTATTCTGCAGCTTCCAGACTCAGTTTTTACGGCCTAGAAACACATTTTGCCAAAAAAAATAGCAGTTTGGTTGGCGGCAGTACGGACCCATTTTCACACAACTTTCTATTTTTACCAGAAAACGAGCGATTTTTAAATCGAGTCACACATCAATTTGATGAGTAATTACGCTATTCTGCAGCTTCCAGACTCAGTTTTTATGGCCTAGGAACACGTTTTTGCCAAAAAAATAGCAGTTTGGTTGGCGGGCAGTACGGACCCATTTTCACACCACTTTCTATTTTTAGCAGAAAACGAGCGATTTTTAAATCGAGTCACACATCAATTTGGTGAGTAATTACGCTATTCTGCAGCTTCCAAACTCAGTTTTTATGGCCTAGGAACACGTTTTGCCAAAAAAAAATAGCAGTTTGGTTGGAGGCAGTACGGACCCATTTTCACACCACTTTCTATTTTTAGCAGAAAACGAGCGATTTTTAAATCGAGTCACACATCAATTTGGTGAGTAATTACGCTATTCTGCAGCTTCCAGACTCAGTTTTTATGGCCTAGGAACACGTTTTGCCAAAAAAAGACGGTAGTTTGGTTGGCGGCAGTACGGACCCATTTTCACACCACTTTCTATTTTTAGCAGAAAACGAGCGATTTTTAAATCGAGTCACACATCAATTTTGTGAGTAATTACGCTATTCTGCAGCTTCCAGACTCAGTTTTTATGGCCTAGGAACACGTTTTGCCAAAAAAAAAATAGCAGTTTGGTTGGAGGCAGTACGGACCCATTTTCACACCACTTTCTATTTTTACCAGAAAACGAGCGATTTTTAAATCGAGTCACACATCAATTTGGTGAGTAATTACGCTATTCTGCAGCTTCCAGACTCAGTTTTTACGGCCTAGGAACACATTTTGCCAAAAAAAATAGCAGTTTGGTTGGCGGCAGTACGGACCCATTTTCACACCACTTTCTATTTTTAGCAGAAAACGAGCGATTTTTAAATCGAGTCACACATCAATTTTGTGAGTAATTACGCTATTCTGCAGCTTCCTGACTCAGTTTTTATGGCCTAGGAACACGTTTTGCCAAAAAAAAAATAGCAGTTTGGTTGGCGGCAGTACGGACCCATTTTCACACCACTTTCTATTTTTACCAGAAAACGAGCGATTTTTAAATCGAGTCACACATCAATTTGGTGAGTAATTACGCTATTCTGCAGCTTCCAGACTCAGTTTTTACGGCCTAGGAACACATTTTGCCAAAAAAAATAGCAGTTTGGTTGGCGGCAGTACGGACCCATTTTCACACCACTTTCTATTTTTACCAGAAAACGAGCGATTTTTAAATCGAGTCACACATCAATTTGATGAGTAATTACGCTATTCTGCAGCTTCCAGACTCAGTTTTTATGGCCTAGGAACACGTTTTGCCAAAAAAATAGCAGTTTGGTTGGCGGCAGTACGGACCCATTTTCACACCACTTTCTATTTTTAGCAGAAAACGAGCGATTTTTAAATCGAGTCACACATCAATTTTGTGAGTAATTACGCTATTCTGCAGCTTCCAGACTCAGTTTTTATGGCCTAGGAACACGTTTTGCCAAAAAAAAAATAGCAGTTTGGTTGGAGGCAGTACGGACCCATTTTCACACCACTTTCTATTTTTAGCAGAAAACGAGCGATTTTTAAATCGAGTCACACATCAATTTTGTGAGTAATTACGCTATTCTGCAGCTTCCTGACTCAGTTTTTATGGCCTAGGAACACGTTTTGCCAAAAAAAAATAGCAGTTTGGTTGGCGGCAGTACGGACCCATTTTCACACCACTTTCTATTTTTACCAGAAAACGAGCGATTTTTAAATCGAGTCACACATCAATTTGGTGAGTAATTACGCTATTCTGCAGCTTCCAGACTCAGTTTTTACGGCCTAGGAACACATTTTGCCAAAAAAAATAGCAGTTTGGTTGGCGGCAGTACGGACCCATTTTCACACCACTTTCTATTTTTAGCAGAAAACGAGCGATTTTTAAATCGAGTCACACATCAATTTGGTGAGTAATTACGCTATTCTGCAGCTTCCAAACTCAGTTTTTATGGCCTAGGAACACGTTTTGCCAAAAAAAGACGGTAGTTTGGTTGGCGGCAGTACGGACCCATTTTCACACCACTTTCTATTTTTAGCAGAAAACGAGCGATTTTTAAATCGAGTCACACATCAATTTTGTGAGTAATTACGCTATTCTGCAGCTTCCAGACTCAGTTTTTATGGCCTAGGAACACGTTTTGCCAAAAAAAAATAGCAGTTTGGTTGGAGGCAGTACGGACCCATTTTCACACCACTTTCTATTTTTAGCAGAAAACGAGCGATTTTTAAATCGAGTCACACATCAATTTTGTGAGTAATTACGCTATTCTGCAGCTTCCTGACTCAGTTTTTATGGCCTAGGAACACTTTTTGCCAAAAAAGACGGTAGTTTGGTTGGCGGCAGTACGGACCCATTTTCACACCACTTTCTATTTTTAGCAGAAAACGAGCGATTTTTA
>JAQQBG010000476.1:0-34807 GCA_032199755.1 Ambrosia artemisiifolia | reverse complement strand
TTCTCGTGTGAATAAAGAACCAAAATCATTCAACTTAATAGGTAGTTGGTCATTACTTAAAAATATCTTACCATATAATATGTTGTTACCGTATGATTTGATATGCATGTGTAGTATGTCTAGATTAGAGTTTTTAGTTTAGGGATGATTTTCTAGAAATGTAACTAGGTTTGTCACTTGTTTTAATTAAGTTAGTGAAACTTTTCTTTAAGTTAGTAAAACTTTTCTTGCCTCTCTTCTTTAAAGTTACTGAATTATTATTTATCGTTCTAATTATATGTAATTATTAGGTTACCAATCAAGATGTGTCAGGTTACATTAAATATTTTTAGTCTAGATTAGAGTTTTTAGTTTAGGGATGATTTTCATAATTGTATATGTATATCATTCCTCCCAAGTATCTTCTATCGTCGTCATAAACTTATAATCCTTCAAAAAGCTGGCAGGCTCTCAAATGGATGGTCGTCGGAAACCTATTCCGGAGCACATTCAACGTAGGATTTTAAAGATCTTTGTTACTAATCTTCCAGAGGGATGCAGTGGGGCTGATCTGGCTATGCACGTTCGTCCATTCGGTCAGATATATGATCTATACATAGCAAGGAAAAGGGACAAAGGTGGTAATCGTTTTGGTTTTTTATCATTGCTGGATGTTAAAGATAAAGAGGAGCTGCTGCGGAATTTGAAAACTATTCGCATAGGGACACAAATTGTGGTTCAACATAGCCCGTTTTGTGTTAGAGGATGGGGAGATTAACGCTCTGTTCCCGAGTTTACTAAACGGGAGAAAAGAAAAGAAAGGAAAGGAAAGATGTGTTCCCGAGTTTCATTAAAGGAAGGAAAAGAAAGGAAAACAAAATATAGTGTGTTCCCGAGTTTCATTAAAGGAAGGAAAAGAAAGGAAATGGAAGGAAAACTGGTTAAAATTCTTTAGTTTAGTTTTCCTTCCAATTTGGAAGGAAACGGAAGGAAAGAAAAATTATCCTTTCTTTTCCTTTCCCTTCCTTCAATTCTTTTCCTTTCTTTTCCCTCTTTAAGTTAACTCGGGAACACAGCGTAATAGCCACAGGGAGGAAAGATCGTCGAAGTTTGCAACTAGGAAAACTGCACCGGCTCGAGAAGAAGGTAACATGGAGTCGAAGTTTGGGACGACAGTTGGCAGTGATCTATCGTTTAAAGAATTGTTAGTGGGAAAAACCATCAACGTGGAACATAATGTAAGTGGATTCGATTCACTACATGGTCTTGCGGTAGCTGTTAGAATTGTTGATGTCAATGCATTGAAAAACATTCGAGTCCTATTGAGAGACATGGGTTTGAAAGAAGAAAGGATTCAGTATATTGGGGGCCTAGATGTATTGATAACTTTTTGCGGAACTGACTCGGCTCTTTTGTTCAAGCGAGATGTTGTGAAGTTTCCAGACAGAATCTCAATGATTGCATTATGGGAGAGTCAAGTTTTGGGCTTTGAAAGAATCGCTTGGTTGAAAATCCAGGGGATTCCTCTGCATATCTTAACTAATAGTGTCATCGATGCAGTCGGTGGACTGTTTGGAAGGGTCGTTCACAAATCATCTCGTTCAGAATCGGACCTTGATTTTTCCTACGCTTTTGTGGGCGTCTTGGTTGGGGAAGGAAGAAGGGTTTCGGAAGAGATCATTCTCAAGTCTAAAGATCGTAAATTCCGGGTGTGGGTGGCGAAGGAGAATGGCGATTGGCGATTGGGTCCCTGAATTTCTGGACCCTAGTGAATTGGGCTGTTCAAACGACGTGAACGAAATTGATGAAGTTTCCGACGAAGCTATGTCACTGGAGATAGAGAATAATGTCGTCGGAGAAGGAGTTAATGCGGAAGTTGACCAAATCTTGTCCGAAACCCCCAGGATTTACAATCATTGCAATTATGGCATTAATGAGCCGGTACCAATCATTTTTAATGATGAAGCCAATCATGAGGAATGAGTAAATGCTGAATTTATTCCTGGAGAAGATTTCGTTTTTGAAGAAAATTTGGTGGATACTAGGGCCCAGTCGATTGATCACATTAATAAAAGAAAGAAACTTAAAAAAGGGGAAGTGGGCTGGCCAGCTATGGGTATGTAAGCAGTCAGGAAAGTTTGAAAATATCCAAACGGCTGACATGTTTGGGTTAGACGATTTGCTGGGCTTGAATGATGCTGAATTGGAGAAAGTGGGACAGGAGTCCAGTCAAAACCTTGTAGATTTAGCCCAAAAGAATATTGACCTCAACTTTCAACCAGTGGAGGAACATACCTGCAGTTCAGAGGAAGTTAACCTGGAAAGTGAAGACGTCGATATTATCCGAAGACAAGAAGTCCTAAACACCATTACCTTGGGTGCGAAGTTGGCAGTTAATCTCAATGCCTGTGAAGATTTGGTTCGCGAGTCGGTAATTCAAGAAGGTTTACAATTGGGTAAGCAATGAATTGTTTGTCTTTAAATATTCGAGGGATTGGGGGTTCTAGTAAAGTGGGCTGGATTAATAAAATTAAAGTCGATAACGGCGTCTCGTTTCTGTGTTTGCAAGAATCGATGTGCTGTAGTCTGAATTCGGGTACTGTTGCGAAATATTGGGGGGATATGGAGCTGATTTTGAGTGTGTTGATGCAGTGGGTAACTCGGGTGGTATAGTTAGTATCTGGGATCCTAAAATTTTTGCTTAAGATTCTGTTTTCAAGGATAATAACTTCATGTGTTTTTCGGGTATTCTTACGGATGGTTTGGCGAGACTTAACATGCTTAATGTTTATGCTCCTCAAGACAATGGGGAAAAGAGAAGTCTTTGGAATCGAATTCGAAGTTTTATGTAGAATAGAGATGGGTGGTGGATTATTTTTGGGGACTTTAACGCTGTCCGGGACCGGGAAGAAAGAAAAAACTCGCACTTGTGTGCTAGGGATTTTAATCAGTTTATAGAAGAGGCGGGTCTGCGTGAGTATCCGTTGAAAGGCATGAAATTTACCTGCTTAACTGTTCGAAGAGGGCAGTTGTTAGAGCGTGTTGGACCGATACTACATCACCAATCGCTCCTGATTTTCTTCACAAGACGTCAAACCGAATATATAAAACAATAAATAATATATGTGTAAAACCAAGAATCTTACTTTCATATATGATAAACAAGTCGGCACAGATTCTTCATACATACACACATACATACGTTGTTGAATGGGACGCCGGCCTGAGGTGAGCTCAACCTCAGGCCAACCTGGACTAGACCACACACAGTAGTCTTCTCCTAAGAGCCTGTTGCAACTATCTCTTGGAAACCCTAAACCCTTACACAAATATATATAGGCTAACTAATTAACTAAACATGGGCTGGGCCTCAGGCATTTCGCCTGGGCTACCACAATCGCCCCTATTCTAGTTCTATTAGACTAAGCCCATACGAGTTGCATAGCCACGGTCACAAATGCACCAACAAACTCCCCCTTGACCGTTGCTATCAACTCTGACAAACACTGATAATCATCAGTCACAAAACATGCACTAACAAACTCCCCCTTGACTGATGATTTCAGTTCTTCTCTGATAAGACTTGATCTTCGTCTCCCAATCAGCTGTGTCTGACTCTGTCTGATATCTTCACAAATCCACCGAATACCCGAAACTTTTCGCATCCAATCTCCCCCTCAATGTAAGTCTATCCAAATTACTTCTATATCCACCATAATCTGCATCTTTCCTCCTATGAAGAATTTACGCCTGATTAATAAAGGACCCAAGTAACCGGCATATGATAAGGTTCGATCTTCAACTAATCGGTAACGAATATCCAGCTTCATTGCAAAAATACTTCAACAAAATCTCGCACATCTAATTTTTCAGAGAACAATGCCCTAATAATTTGCCAAAGAAATAATTATCTCCCCTTTTTTCTCTGCAAAATATTATCGCATTGATGTGTATATTTTTGGTTTCCCCATTCACAACCCATAACTCTCAGGCCAAAAAATAATGATTCAAACCAAAAGCAATAGCCCACAGCAAACAATACATGCGCCATGTCAAGACATCCGCTGGCCAAAAAATTCTGAACTTCGGCCCATTATTACATTCAAAACAAGTTAAACTTCTATCTGGCCATAATAAACGTCAAGATTCCTTACCAAAACAATTCCTCCATATCCTACACTTGTTATTAGCGGCCAAGTTTTTTTTTTTTTTTTTTTTTTAAAGGAACAACCAATTAAGTCAATCTTCCATACAATCATTGACAACACCTTTCCAAACTTCATATTAATTTTCGGAAACTTAATTCAATCCCACCATATCCTCACCTTTTTTTTTAAATAATATTCAACCTCATAACTAACTTTCCAAAAGCTTAGAGCTAAACTTTGGGAAGTAAATCTCTTTCATTCAAAATATCCGGATCTTTCATACCCACAAAAAATAATTCGTAAGCACAAATATTTGAGAAAAAAATATGAAGGAGCGGAATATTAGCAATCTTCAAGAACCCTCAAGAACACCCGAAGAACATGATAAATATTATGAACAATTATGAACACAGGTCCTTTGAAACTCATCCAAAACCCGCTGTAAACTTCAAAACTACTATTCGGTATCATGTCAACTTTGAGTTTTAGCGGAAATAAAACCCAAAAATCAAGAGCAATCGTGAATCGAGAGGCGGTTAGACCTTCCGATTCGTAACCATGCTCTGATACCACTGTTAGAGCGTGTTGGACCGATACTACATCACCAATCGCTCCTGATTTTCTTCACAAGACGTCAAACCGAATATATAAAACAATAAATAATATATGTGTAAAACCAAGAATCTTACTTTCATATATGATAAACAAGTCGGCACAGATTCTTCATACATACACACATACATACGTTGTTGAATGGGACGCCGGCCTGAGGTGAGCTCAACCTCAGGCCAACCTGGACTAGACCACACACAGTAGTCTTCTCCTAAGAGCCTGTTGCAACTATCTCTTGGAAACCCTAAACCCTTACACAAATATATATAGGCTAACTAATTAACTAAACATGGGCTGGGCCTCAGGCATTTCGCCTGGGCTACCACAATCGCCCCTATTCTAGTTCTATTAGACTAAGCCCATACGAGTTGCATAGCCACGGTCACAAATGCACCAACAGCAGTGTAAATTGAGCAGGATTGACAGATTTCTTGTTTGTGATGGCGTTTTTAATAGATGGCCAAGTGTTTGTGTTAGAGTTTTGAAAAAAGACCTTTCCGATCATTCGCCTTTTATTTTCTCTATGGTGGACAACAACTTTAGGCCTAAACCTTTTCGTTGGTTTGACTCATGGTTGGGGAAACCTGGTTGTGAGGATATTATCCGTTCGGTTTTTGATAGCTGGTCGGACAGAGGTCAAAGCGATCAGAATTTGATGCACAAACTAAAGAAGTTACGAGGATGTCTTACTGAATGGTATAAAAAGTGGAGTATTACCGAAAAAGAGACAGAAGCGAGCATGCGGGAAGACAAAGAAAGGATGGAAATCCTAATGGAACAGAAAGAATTAGAAGAGGAGGAGTTTTGGGTTTGGTCGGAATGCTCCAAATGTTTAGAAGAAATTCAACTTCATAGGGCTCGTGATTTGAAGCAGAGATCTCGGGTGAAATGGGCGTCTTTGGGAGATGAAAATTCTAATTTTTTCCATAATGTGGTAAATGGTAGAAAAGCGAGAAATGGGATTCCCGATTTGGTCATTAATGAGGAGTGGGTTTCTAAGCCCACGCTGGTTAAGAAAGAAGTGTTGGGATTTTTCCGAAGACATTTTAAAGAAGATTAGACTAATCGCCCAAATCTTCTATGCCCAGGCTTGAAGACCATTTCAGTAGATGACCAGGAGATGTTAGCCTCCCCTTTTTCGAAACAAGAGATTAGGCAAGCGATGTTTGAATGTGGCTCAAATAAGGCTCCGGGTCCGGACGGGTTTAACTTCCGGATTGTTAAAAGATTTTGGGATCTTCTAGAGAATGATTTCTACTGCATTATGTCTGAGTTTTTCGTTACTGGTTCTATTAGCCCGGGGTGCGCTTCATCGTTCATAACTTTGATCCCTAAGGTTAAAACGCCTTTGGGTCTTAGAGATTATAGACCTATAACCTTAATAGGGATGATTAGCAAGGTGGTTTCTAAAATCCTTGCAAATCGCCTTAAAAAGGTTGTGGGGAAAGTTATTTCTGAATCCCAATCAGCGTTTATCTCTGACCGCTTTATCCTCGATGGCCCGCTTGTGGTAAACGAACTTATTGAATGGCTTAAGAAAAAACGAAGAAAGGCTTTCATTCTAAAGATCGATTTCGAGAAGGCATACGATAACTTCAATTGGAATTTCCTAGTGTCGATTATGGAGCAAATGGGCTTTCCCTCTATTTGGTGTATGTGGATTAAAGGCATCCTTGTTTCGAGTAGAGCTTCAGTTCTTGTCAATGGCTCGCCAACTTTTGAAATTAATTGCGAAACGGGGTTGCGCCAGGGTGATCCTATTTCCCCTTTTCTTTTTCTTTTAGTTATGGAGGCGTTGTCTTGTCCGCTTAATAAATCTAAAGAGTTAGGGGACCTTAGAGGTATTCGATTGACAGGTATTGATTCAGATGTCACGCACCTTTTTTATGCAGACGATGCCCTTATTTTGGGAGAGTGGTCTAAATCAAACCTTCAAAGCACGGCCAGGATCCTTCGTATATTCCACCTTTGTTCAAGTCTCCGTATTAATTTCTCTAAGTCTAATCTTTATGGGATCGGTACCGCTAATGAGGAGGTGGATGAGATGATGAAAGTTTTGGGATGTCGAAGGGGGCTTTTTCCGTTTGTTTATCTTGGCATTCAAGTGGGTGCTTCTATGTCTCGGGTTTGTAATTGGCAACCGGTTATCGATGTTATACAAAACAGGCTTGCTTCTTGGAAAGCGAGATGTTTATCCATCGGTGGCCGCCTCATCCTCATCAAATCGGTGCTCGAAAGCTTGCCAATTTATTACTTATCATTATATAAAGCTCCCAAATCAATTGTTGACAAAATCGAAGCCGTTTTGAGACACTTCTTATGGGCCGGTACTAGTAGTGATAGGAAGATCGCTTGGGTAGCTTGGGATATCATTACAACTTCCAAAGAAGATGGCGGCCTAGGAGTTTCTAATTTACAACATGTGAATGAAGCCCTCCTTCTGAAATGGTTTTGGCGTTTTAAAAACGAGAGTAATACTTTGTGGAAAAAGGTTATTGTAGGGTGTAACGGGTCGTCTCGCACATGGCATTCACTGCCATGCTCCTCCACAGCTAGTAGAACCTGGAAAAATATAGTTAAAATGGGAGACAAAAGGCTGCCGAATGGTCGCACGCTGAATAGTTATTTTGTTGGGTCTGTGGGTGACGGGGCTTCCATTTCGTTTTGGGGTGATAATTGGTTACGCGGACAGCCTCTAAAAATAGCTATCCTAACTTATTTAGGCTTGAAAGTAACAAATGGGTCACTGTGAGTAATCGGCTGAAGAGGGATAATGGCATTTTAACGTCTAATTGGGGTTGGAGGTCTGAACCGGCCTCAGCAGAGGAGGTTTCGGAATATTTCCAGCTGCTGGAAGACATTTTCGACTTTCAGTGGCCGGGCGGTTAAGATAAATGGAGCTGGACAAGAGATTCTAGCAGCCTCTTTACTGTCAGGTCAGCAAAGAAGATCCTGTATAGCGCCTTTTATTCGGCTTCACACCCAAGTATCGATTGGAAGGTCTGGGTCCCGCTTAAGTGTAAGGTGATGGTGTGGCGCGCTGTTCGAAATAGTCTTCCTACTTGTATTGAGCTGACGAAAAGAGGAGTAAACCTGCATCAGACTTCTTGCACCCTTTGTCAATCTGACCCGGAAACAGCTACACATTTGTTCACTGGGTGTATCTTCACTTCGGAAATATGGAGCAGGATTAGTACATGGTGCCGTTTAAGCCCTTTGTTCGCGTTTGATGTTACGGATATCGTTAGAGTTGATGAGACTCAATCCTTACCGACTGCAAAGAGGTTTGTTCTCCGTGGCATCATCTTTACCAGTTTATGGCTTATATGGATTGAAAGGAATGAGAGAATTTTTTCCCACAAGTCTAGAAGACCGGTTGAAGTTTTGGAGCGTATTAAACTCACGTCCTTCTTTTGGTTTCGTCATAGAACTAGAATTAAAAATGTCGATTGGAAACAATGGTGTAGTTATCCTTTAGATGTGATGTAAGGGGTTTGTTGCCCGGGGGTCCTTTCTTTGAGGACCGTCGTGGCGTTTTTGAATGAAAGTTGCTTTACAAAAAAAATCTTCTATCGTCTCCCACGTTAGACAGTAGACTGCAAAGAAACCAAGGATGGGGCTAACCTCTGCCATTTTCATGGCTTCTTCAACATCAAGCACCATGTTTCTTCTCAAGACATTCACGACCTTCTCTCCAACCCTTCAAATAGATATAAATATCAAATTCCTCTTATTACAAAATGTGAAAATGCTATTGAATATTGACAATAAAACTTCAATTATTGTTTATAAAATTTGCAACCCAAGTGTAAATCGTCGTCAGAGAACCACAATTCGGAGAGATACATGTCGTGGCTTTGCTTTAGTCAGGTATGGATTGAGGGATATGATACTTGCTGCTTGTTTTCTCACTGCCAGTGACTTTGTAATTACACACTGATAAATCACTAAATTAAAATCTAGTTATTTTAGAGAGTAAAAAAAGTTTGGATGAGTTAATTAGAATAATTGACAAACTTGGTTACATTTATGTGACATTTTCTCTTAGTTTATACTTTTCGAATATTACACATTTAGTTCTTACTAGTGATTAAAATATAAATACATTTGGCCACATTGAGATTAACTTACGTAAAAAACTAAAAACTCATCCAATTAAAACCAATAAATAAATATACTGAAGAGGCTGTCTAGTAGCATTTTAATAGTCATTAATAGGCTACATCTTAATGGATCTTAGTCTTTTAATGGTTAAAAGTTAACCTTAAGTATCAATGATTAAGAGGTGGTCTCGATCGACCTTGACCACGTATTGGGTGCCTGCAGAACGTTTGAATTTTATTTTAAGACATATATGTATTCTATTTTAAAAAAATGCTCCGTAAATAAATATAATGTTTCAAGTCTTTTAAACAATCTATTAATACATAAAAGGACAGATAATTCACAACTAATATGATCCGTTGACTGGTTATGTTCTTTTTTTTTTGAAAAGTTGATTGGTTATTTTTTTTTTTGAACGACCAACAAATTGGAATCACTCACGGAACACTAGAGTATCATCGTGCCACCAGTGTTGCCACGCGATCATATTCCACCACCAAGTCATCAATTCAGGAGGAAACTCATAATTATGAGAAAACCCCCTTTGTGAGATTCGAACCCAGGACCTCATGGCCCCTAGGTCTTATCTCACCACCAAGATACCACTAGGCTATAATGCCTTGGGTAAAAGTTGACTGGTTATGTTCTTGAGTCATGCAAACTAATTATATACCTACTTGTCAACGTTTCACTTTTTAATGATTAAACTAATAATAATGTCATTTATCAAGTGTGAATGGCACCTAAAAACAAATTCTTTAAAATTACTCGGTATAAAATTTTCCGTGTTTGAAGTTAGAACGCACAGAAGGTTTGTATAATTAGTCACTATGACTAATTCTCAAAGGTGGAACATTATTATCGACAAGTTTCATAGTAAAAGATAGAATAAAAAACGAATTTAGATAACGTTTGATATGTTAGAATTGGTGGAATGAAATTAATTATCATGAGTGAATAAAAAATAGGGTGTTTGGTCGGTCAATGAAATGGAAACATTCATTACATAAGGCATTCCATTCCTTCAAATTCATTCCATCCACACCCGGTGTATTTTTTTTTTTTCATTCTATTCTCTCTTGCACCATCACCACAACCTACCACTGCCATTGCCACCGCCGCCACCTACACCCCCCCAAACCGCCTCCACCCCCATCGTTGCTGTCGTAACCACCCACTATCGCTGCCACCACAGTCACCAATCACCATTGCCGCTGCCACCTACACCTAGCTACCATCGTCATTGCCACCACCACCCATTACAGCTGCCTTCGCAGCCACCCACTGTTACCGCCACCACATCCACCCATCACCAATGTCGTCACCAGTCACTACTATCGTCACCCATTAGTACCGCCGCCCAACACCCCGCCACCACCCACCGCCGCCTCTCAATGCCACCAGCCATAGCCACTGCCGCCACCACCCATTACCGTTGCCGCCAATACCCACCACCACCCGTCACTACCACCGCCACCACCACCCATTACCGTTGCCGCCATTACTCACCAGCACCGTCATCGTTAACACTCATCACTCCCGCCGCCGCCACCCATCACCGCCACATATCACCACCCACCATCACTGTTACTAAATACCACTTACCACCGATTTTATTGCTACTTTTTTATCCTGTCTACCTAATAACACAAAGTAGTGATTTATTTCATTTCCACATGGCAACCAAACAAGACATGAAATGGTCCATTCTATTACTTCGTTCATTCCATTCTCTCACCCATACCATACCATACCAAACCAAACCAAACCGAAAGTAACGTAACATTATTGTGTATTTAGGAGATATCGATGCTTATATCCTCTCTATTTTCGTAGCCATTCCTATTTACTACACATCTTTATATTTTTGTTGTTTCTAAGTTAAAAAAAGTCAAAATCCTTACGTTTCAACCCAAACCATTTTGATCCGTACCGTTTTCAACTTGAACTGTTTTGACCCTTACCATTTTGGACCGAACTGTTTCGATTATATAAAATCCATAAAATAAGAGAAAAAATAGTTATCTAGTGACGTGGTAATTACACACGCTTAAAACACTAAATTAAAATTTTAGTTACTTTAAATAGTAAGTACAAAGTAGAAAAAACTTTGAATGACTTAATTGGAACAATTGAAAAACTTATTACATTTATGTGGACTTTTCTGTTAAGAAACAATCACGAAACCAGTAAACATGAACACGACACGAAATATAATCGTGTCATTTTTTTCAAACACGATAAGACACGATAAGGAACACCTAGTAGAACAGGTTAACATGACAAGACACGAGAAGACACGACAAGACAAGACACGATAAGACCTGTTAAGACACGAACACGATAAGATACGAACACGAAACAGGTAAACATGAACACGATACAAAAATAAACAGGTCTTAACGTGTCGACCTATTATAGACACGAAACATGTTAAGGCCAAACACGAAACCTATTAAAATCGTATAGGTTCGTATGAGGTTATTGTGTTCGTGTCTGAATTGCCAGCGCTAGACTTTTCCCTTAGTTTATACTTTCCGAAAATTACATACCTACTTTTCATGCAAACTAATACTATCCGTTGATGGTCATGCAAACTAACTATATACCTACTTGTCTAGTTTTCACTTTTTAATGATTTAATGATTAAAGTAATAATAATATCATTTTTCAAGTGTGAATTGGACGAACAAATTGAAGTCAGAACGCAGAAAGTTTGTATAATTACTCTATATGACTAATTCTCAAGGGTGGAATTTTATTATCGACAAGTTTCAAAGTAAATTGTCGAATCAGAAAACGAATTTGTTGTCTAGTAAGGGGAGATCGATGCTTATATCCTCTATTCTTGGATCTATTCATATATATTTGATATACGCCTTTATTTTTGTTGTCGTCTCAAGTTAAAAAATTGTCAAAATTCTTACGTTCTAAATTCTTTTGTATGGTTTTAATATAGCATTTTTTAGAAACATAGGGGGTGCATTTTAAGTAACCCGAATGCTTTGTGCATTAAAGTTATTAAAGCGATAATATGTTAACACCCAAACCCTAATAGAGCTTATGTGTCGCTATTACATAAAATTAGAATAAAGCATTATTAGTGATGTGCTAAAAGTAGTTTAATAAAAATAACTAAATTAAACCTAAAACTAGACACCTAGTAATACTCTAGACTCTCTAAAACTAAACTACTGACAGGCAAGTGAACCTATCGACTCTAGTATAGCTAAAGTAAGTCCGGATATCGAACCCACGAGACTCTAATGGAACACGAAAACTAGACTCGATTACTTATCCTAAATACTGAAATTAAAAGATTTGTTATTTTAAAGGGGGGTTTTACTGAAAAATAAATTGCAATAAAATAAAAATTACCTAAGGTTAACTAAACTGAACTAAAGACGAGAACTTAACTGAGCTGAATTCAAATGATGACAAGACACTACCTAGACCAGACTCCTAACTATGCCTGATAAGCTTCTATGGTTATGGAACTGATTTGGAACCGGGATCTTAAAATACTAAACATCAAGAATAAACTAGACACCCTCGACCCTTCTCAAGGAGAAACCCTAGAATATTGTTGTGCTGTTAAACTACCGGTTGGAGTACAAACCCTCACAGGTTATCTAACTCTTATGATCGAGTACCCGCTAGACAATCTACCTCACAGCGCGAAAGCCTCACTACACTAGGTGCAAGGGGTAATTATTGAAGCCTAGATCTAACTTGATATGCAAGAATTGAAAGGGAAACTAGGTAGATCTTCTCACAAAGCCTCTAACCTAGCAATTTAACAACTTAGACATACCAACAAGCCCTCACCTCACAGCTATCGAACTTGGAAGAATACCTAAAATCTTCTAACCACCAAATATCACTCCTATGGTAAACTCGCGACTGTTGACCATAAACTAGTTGCTACACAAAGTCTGCAACCTAACTAGCACTCATACATGAAAGACATTCACAAAAGTGCGAGTGGAGTGAATAAGTGACAATCAAAAAATAATAGATACGCACATACACCAGATCTAGAGAAATCAAAATCTTTACTGAATCATAAATCTAAAACAAGTTCCAAAAACCATAGAAAAACGCAAATCAAAACATAGTTATTTGTCTTAGTCTAGGTAGCTATAAAAGTTTTAGCCAATAATCATCTTGAAAATAGAAACAAAGACAAATAAAAATTTAGCAATCATGGTCTAGAACAAAGATAATAAAGGAACGAAAAAACCGAATGATTGACACCCGAATACTCGCTCCCAAAGCTTAGAACCTTTGATCCCTGGCTTGCCTCTATAATATTCGCTGTTCTATTCTGTGCGGCTCCTCTGTTGTGCTCGTCGAAGAATCCTCCCTCCAGGATAAAGTTGCTGCCGCTTCCTTGATATCTATTTTCTGCCTCCTCTTATATTTTTTCGAAGATAATAATATCTCCTCAAAAATATGGAGCCCTCTAACTCCATTTGCTTTCATTGGGCCGTGAATTTTGGGTCACACTTTTGTCTCATTTTTTTTTCTTTTGTTTTTCTTTATTATTATTATTATTTCTACTATACTATTTAATATAATATATATAGTATTATAACTCCGTCCTCTTGATTCGGGTGTTCGTTAGTTGACCAAAGTTGCTCGTTTACGCTCTAACGTCCATGAACACCTACAAAATATAAAATAAAATAGATAAATACTAAAAAAAAAACCCAAAACTAATAAAAATATATAAAAACCTATACTAAATAAAATAGACCGGTACAAGCCTAAAACTAATAAAATCACTATCTAACGACTCGAAAACTATACAAACTTTACACTGGAAATATATGTATTTTACAATACATCAAATATCCCCACACTTACCTCTTTTTCGTCCCTGAAAAAGAATTATGCTATGGAATCACAGTTAGGTTTACATCCGGTTTCAAAACATAGGTTACTTAATTTATAATCTACTAACGTATTGATTGCGATTGCAGGTATACTGATCCTCTTAAACCCAAACCGGTTTCCAAGCCCCCTTTTATTTAAGTTAAGTTCATGTTGATTAGTCTATCTAGGGTCTCACTTAAAGGAAGCCACAGTTCCTCCTAATCCCGCCTCAAGCTTATGAAGCTAAAGGAACGACCAATTGACCATTTCCCAACCGTCTTATGCAGAAAACCAAGAGAATTTAAAATCACTTTTTTTTCTTTTTCTTTTTTTTTCGGCATACTTAACTCAGAGGGTGTGACCAATCCAAGTCGCTATCCCAGTGGCCAGGCACCATAAGCTTCAGCATTTTTTTTATCTCAGCATACTTAACTCAGAGGGTGTGACCAATCCAAGTCGCTATCCCAGTGGCCAGGCACCATAAGCTTCAGCATTTTTGCTTTGATTTCTAATTTTTTTTTTATGTGACTAGAAATTCTAACGGTTTTCTGCTTATAACATTGCTCCTTATACTATTTTTGGCGGTTTCGGTCTCCCCGTTTCTCCTAGATGAGAACCCACAAAATAGCCTAACATAATTAATTTATTACTTTTCAAAGGAACCTTTCTACCGGCCGAGCCTACCCACATATCCCAAATCAGACACGTTTTCAATTAATTTTAATCTCTTATTATACATACTATTTGAAAACCGGACACCTAACTTTACCTATCATCTTCCATATTTTATATAATGCAAACTTCAAAATCAGGGACATTTTTTCATTTTTTTAATTTTTTTTTGACTCAAACGACTTTATATATAAACTAAACGACAGTTTCCCATCCCCACACTTAAACTCTATATTGACCTCAATGTAGGAATAGAAAACGACTCAAAACAAAATAAAAAAAAAATCCGAATACAAAAATAAAAACTAAACGAGGGCAAATTGAAAAGGACTTAGCTGGTTAATTTTTTTTCGTAAGCTCCAACACTCTAGTCCAATCCAGCTCGATCGTATAGCATTTCATTCGCGACCGGCTCTGACACAATGGTAAAATTTGGGCTTGCCTTGATAAACGATAACAGCTCTGGAATCACCCGAATGGAGATTGAGTACGGGCGGTACAATCCGAACCTGCAGAAACAAAGCAAAACAAAACCCGAGCATAATACCGACTCACAAAAAATAACTGACTCAACACAAAAATAAAAACCGACGACAAAGAAAAATAAAAAAAAAACTCATAAGTAATTAATTTTTACAAACTCTACAAAGCCTCCCCACACTTAAACTTAATCAGGGGGCTTCTCTTTTATCTGGACCCGATCCAACCCGTTTAATTCCACCCGGTCCTTACTAATTGACAAAAATATACTGGTGGAATTGAAAAATATTATATCGAATTTAAACGGGTCGGGCCACCAATATTTAAATTTACCTGGACCAAACTTGATTCTCGGCATGTAATGTGAGGACTTGTTGTCTCTGCCACTCTTGACCCTCAACCTGTGTTGGTCCAGGTGCCTCTTCGCCTTCTCCCGTGATTTTGGCTCATCCAGTGACACTCTATCCTTTGAAGTTTTCGCGGGCCAGCAGTGGTGCTCTTCCTCTTCAACCACTTCTTCCTCAACTTCCTTTGGTGACTCTTTTATTTCCACAGTTGGGTACCCTTCCAATAATGCCTCTAAGATGTCGAGGTCACCCACTGGGTCAAAGTCTCTGTCTGCTTCTAGAGTTGGCAAATCAACCAACTCGTCACCAAACTCTACCTCCCATGATGGTTCATTACTTACCTCATCTTCAACCATCACTACCTCCTCATCCGTGTCTTCTTCATCAGAGTCACTCCCGAAATCATATATAGTAACCTGTGGCACCAGAGGTGGGACTAAGGTGTCCATTATGGTCTCTGGCTCTAATTGTGATTCAGGGGGAGCTCTACAAACTGGGTGCGGGTAAACTGTTTCCATCTCCACTGGAGGCGGTTTTGTTCCTGGGGGAAGTGGGATTAACGGGCCAGAGCCAACATGATGACCAACTAAGTTCCCATTTTTATCATAGCAAGGAACCTTTAGAGCTATGGGATTCGGTCTATTTAGACGCTCGATTATGGCCTTACGTTCCCTATCTCGCTCTTCCCTGTATGATCTAAGCCATTCATCAAATTCCTCTTTTGTGTTCAGTTCTGTCCAATGATACTGAAGGAAATATGGCCTGGTATACGTATTCGCACGGTAGCCTGGGGGATACCTCGATGCATTTGGGCATTTCACGGTAAAATGGGGTCCTCCACAGATTTCACACATGATTAAATACAAAAAAAAAATATAATTATATAATATAATATAAATAAAAGACAGACTCAAAACAAACAACAAGTAGCACGAATATAGCAGATAAGTGTAATCGAAGCTAATAAACGCAATCGCCTAAGAGTCCCCGGCAACGGCGCCAAAAACTTGATGTGCTAAAAGTAGTTTAATAAAAATAACTAAATTAAACCTAAAACTAGACACCTAGTAATACTCTAGACTCTCTAAAACTAAACTACTGACAGGCAAGTGAACCTATCGACTCTAGTATAGCTAAAGTAAGTCCGGATATCGAACCCACGAGACTCTAATGGAACACGGAAACTAGACTCGATTACTTATCCTAAATACTGAAATTAAAAGATTTGTTATTTTAAAGGGGGGTTTTACTGAAAAATAAATTGCAATAAAATAAAAATTACCTAAGGTTAACTAAACTGAACTAAAGACGAGAACTTAACTGAGCTGAATTCAAATGATGACAAGACACTACCTAGACCAGACTCCTAACTATGCCTGATAAGCTTCTATGGTTATGGAACTGATTTGGAACCGGGATCTTAAAATACTAAACATCAAGAATAAACTAGACACCCTCGACCCTTCTCAAGGAGAAACCCTAGAATATTGTTGTGCTGTTAAACTACCGGTTGGAGTACAAACCCTCACAGGTTATCTAACTCTTATGATCGAGTACCCGCTAGACAATCTACCTCACAGCGCGAAAGCCTCACTACACTAGGTGCAAGGGGTAATTATTGAAGCCTAGATCTAACTTGATATGCAAGAATTGAAAGGGAAACTAGGTAGATCTTCTCACAAAGCCTCTAACCTAGCAATTTAACAACTTAGACATACCAACAAGCCCTCACCTCACAGCTATCGAACTTGGAAGAATACCTATAATCTTCTAACCACCAAATATCACTCCTATGGTAAACTCGCGACTGTTGACCATAAACTAGTTGCTACACAAAGTCTGCAACCTAACTAGCACTCATACATGAAAGACATTCACAAAAGTGCGAGTGGAGTGAATAAGTGACAATCAAAAAATATTAGATACGCACATACACCAGATCTAGAGAAATCAAAATCTTTACTGAATCATAAATCTAAAACAAGTTCCAAAAACCATAGAAAAACGCAAATCAAAACATAGTTATTTGTCTTAGTCTAGGTAGCTATAAAAGTTTTAGCCAATAATCATCTTGAAAATAGAAACAAAGACAAATAAAAATTTAGCAATCATGGTCTAGAACAAAGATAATAAAGGAACGAAAAAACCGAATGATTGACACCCGAATACTCGCTCCCAAAGCTTAGAACCTTTGATCCCTGGCTTGCCTCTATAATATTCGCTGTTCTATTCTGTGCGGCTCCTCTGTTGTGCTCGTCGAAGAATCCTCCCTCCAGGATAAAGTTGCTGCCGCTTCCTTGATATCTATTTTCTGCCTCCTCTTATATTTTTTCGAAGATAATAATATCTCCTCAAAAATATGGAGCCCTCTAACTCCATTTGCTTTCATTGGGCCGTGAATTTTGGGTCACACTTTTGTCTCATTTTTTTTTCTTTTGTTTTTCTTTATTATTATTATTATTTCTACTATACTATTTAATATAATATATATAGTATTATAACTCCGTCCTCTTGATTCGGGTGTTCGTTAGTTGACCAAAGTTGCTCGTTTACGCTCTAACGTCCATGAACACCTACAAAATATAAAATAAAATAGATAAATACTAAAAAAAAAACCCAAAACTAATAAAAATATATAAAAACCTATACTAAATAAAATAGACCGGTACAAGCCTAAAACTAATAAAATCACTATCTAACGACTCGAAAACTATACAAACTTTACACTGGAAATATATGTATTTTACAATACATCAAATATCCCCACACTTACCTCTTTTTCGTCCCTGAAAAAGAATTATGCTATGGAATCACAGTTAGGTTTACATCCGGTTTCAAAACATAGGTTACTTAATTTATAATCTACTAACGTATTGATTGCGATTGCAGGTATACTGATCCTCTTAAACCCAAACCGGTTTCCAAGCCCCCTTTTATTTAAGTTAAGTTCATGTTGATTAGTCTATCTAGGGTCTCACTTAAAGGAAGCCACAGTTCCTCCTAATCCCGCCTCAAGCTTATGAAGCTAAAGGAACGACCAATTGACCATTTCCCAACCGTCTTATGCAGAAAACCAAGAGAATTTAAAATCACTTTTTTTTCTTTTTCTTTTTTTTTCGGCATACTTAACTCAGAGGGTGTGACCAATCCAAGTCGCTATCCCAGTGGCCAGGCACCATAAGCTTCAGCATTTTTTTTATCTCAGCATACTTAACTCAGAGGGTGTGACCAATCCAAGTCGCTATCCCAGTGGCCAGGCACCATAAGCTTCAGCATTTTTGCTTTGATTTCTAATTTTTTTTTATGTGACTAGAAATTCTAACGGTTTTCTGCTTATAACATTGCTCCTTATACTATTTTTGGCGGTTTCGGTCTCCCCGTTTCTCCTAGATGAGAACCCACAAAATAGCCTAACATAATTAATTTATTACTTTTCAAAGGAACCTTTCTACCGGCCGAGCCTACCCACATATCCCAAATCAGACACGTTTTCAATTAATTTTAATCTCTTATTATACATACTATTTGAAAACCGGACACCTAACTTTACCTATCATCTTCCATATTTTATATAATGCAAACTTCAAAATCAGGGACATTTTTTCATTTTTTTAATTTTTTTTTGACTCAAACGACTTTATATATAAACTAAACGACAGTTTCCCATCCCCACACTTAAACTCTATATTGACCTCAATGTAGGAATAGAAAACGACTCAAAACAAAATAAAAAAAAAATCCGAATACAAAAATAAAAACTAAACGAGGGCAAATTGAAAAGGACTTAGCTGGTTAATTTTTTTTCGTAAGCTCCAACACTCTAGTCCAATCCAGCTCGATCGTATAGCATTTCATTCGCGACCGGCTCTGACACAATGGTAAAATTTGGGCTTGCCTTGATAAACGATAACAGCTCTGGAATCACCCGAATGGAGATTGAGTACGGGCGGTACAATCCGAACCTGCAGAAACAAAGCAAAACAAAACCCGAGCATAATACCGACTCACAAAAAATAACTGACTCAACACAAAAATAAAAACCGACGACAAAGAAAAATAAAAAAAAAACTCATAAGTAATTAATTTTTACAAACTCTACAAAGCCTCCCCACACTTAAACTTAATCAGGGGGCTTCTCTTTTATCTGGACCCGATCCAACCCGTTTAATTCCACCCGGTCCTTACTAATTGACAAAAATATACTGGTGGAATTGAAAAATATTATATCGAATTTAAACGGGTCGGGCCACCAATATTTAAATTTACCTGGACCAAACTTGATTCTCGGCATGTAATGTGAGGACTTGTTGTCTCTGCCACTCTTGACCCTCAACCTGTGTTGGTCCAGGTGCCTCTTCGCCTTCTCCCGTGATTTTGGCTCATCCAGTGACACTCTATCCTTTGAAGTTTTCGCGGGCCAGCAGTGGTGCTCTTCCTCTTCAACCACTTCTTCCTCAACTTCCTTTGGTGACTCTTTTATTTCCACAGTTGGGTACCCTTCCAATAATGCCTCTAAGATGTCGAGGTCACCCACTGGGTCAAAGTCTCTGTCTGCTTCTAGAGTTGGCAAATCAACCAACTCGTCACCAAACTCTACCTCCCATGATGGTTCATTACTTACCTCATCTTCAACCATCACTACCTCCTCATCCGTGTCTTCTTCATCAGAGTCACTCCCGAAATCATATATAGTAACCTGTGGCACCAGAGGTGGGACTAAGGTGTCCATTATGGTCTCTGGCTCTAATTGTGATTCAGGGGGAGCTCTACAAACTGGGTGCGGGTAAACTGTTTCCATCTCCACTGGAGGCGGTTTTGTTCCTGGGGGAAGTGGGATTAACGGGCCAGAGCCAACATGATGACCAACTAAGTTCCCATTTTTATCATAGCAAGGAACCTTTAGAGCTATGGGATTCGGTCTATTTAGACGCTCGATTATGGCCTTACGTTCCCTATCTCGCTCTTCCCTGTATGATCTAAGCCATTCATCAAATTCCTCTTTTGTGTTCAGTTCTGTCCAATGATACTGAAGGAAATATGGCCTGGTATACGTATTCGCACGGTAGCCTGGGGGATACCTCGATGCATTTGGGCATTTCACGGTAAAATGGGGTCCTCCACAGATTTCACACATGATTAAATACAAAAAAAAAATATAATTATATAATATAATATAAATAAAAGACAGACTCAAAACAAACAACAAGTAGCACGAATATAGCAGATAAGTGTAATCGAAGCTAATAAACGCAATCGCCTAAGAGTCCCCGGCAACGGCGCCAAAAACTTGATGTGCTAAAAGTAGTTTAATAAAAATAACTAAATTAAACCTAAAACTAGACACCTAGTAATACTCTAGACTCTCTAAAACTAAACTACTGACAGGCAAGTGAACCTATCGACTCTAGTATAGCTAAAGTAAGTCCGGATATCGAACCCACGAGACTCTAATGGAACACGGAAACTAGACTCGATTACTTATCCTAAATACTGAAATTAAAAGATTTGTTATTTTAAAGGGGGGTTTTACTGAAAAATAAATTGCAATAAAATAAAAATTACCTAAGGTTAACTAAACTGAACTAAAGACGAGAACTTAACTGAGCTGAATTCAAATGATGACAAGACACTACCTAGACCAGACTCCTAACTATGCCTGATAAGCTTCTATGGTTATGGAACTGATTTGGAACCGGGATCTTAAAATACTAAACATCAAGAATAAACTAGACACCCTCGACCCTTCTCAAGGAGAAACCCTAGAATATTGTTGTGCTGTTAAACTACCGGTTGGAGTACAAACCCTCACAGGTTATCTAACTCTTATGATCGAGTACCCGCTAGACAATCTACCTCACAGCGCGAAAGCCTCACTACACTAGGTGCAAGGGGTAATTATTGAAGCCTAGATCTAACTTGATATGCAAGAATTGAAAGGGAAACTAGGTAGATCTTCTCACAAAGCCTCTAACCTAGCAATTTAACAACTTAGACATACCAACAAGCCCTCACCTCACAGCTATCGAACTTGGAAGAATACCTATAATCTTCTAACCACCAAATATCACTCCTATGGTAAACTCGCGACTGTTGACCATAAACTAGTTGCTACACAAAGTCTGCAACCTAACTAGCACTCATACATGAAAGACATTCACAAAAGTGCGAGTGGAGTGAATAAGTGACAATCAAAAAATATTAGATACGCACATACACCAGATCTAGAGAAATCAAAATCTTTACTGAATCATAAATCTAAAACAAGTTCCAAAAACCATAGAAAAACGCAAATCAAAACATAGTTATTTGTCTTAGTCTAGGTAGCTATAAAAGTTTTAGCCAATAATCATCTTGAAAATAGAAACAAAGACAAATAAAAATTTAGCAATCATGGTCTAGAACAAAGATAATAAAGGAACGAAAAAACCGAATGATTGACACCCGAATACTCGCTCCCAAAGCTTAGAACCTTTGATCCCTGGCTTGCCTCTATAATATTCGCTGTTCTATTCTGTGCGGCTCCTCTGTTGTGCTCGTCGAAGAATCCTCCCTCCAGGATAAAGTTGCTGCCGCTTCCTTGATATCTATTTTCTGTCGTAGCGTTGACGATAAGCGTCGTGTGTCAGTTGAATTGCCATATGTTGGCTAACGCCAGGGTGCTCCTGCATCGTCGCTTCATAAACTGTGTGCCATCTCCTACAGTTATTTTGTATGGCAGACCACTTAGTGGTGATCTGATCGATAGTACGGTTGTCCGTTTCTGTAATTCGGTTGAACTCCTCCAATACATTGCGCCAAAAATGCTCCCTATTGTTTTGCGGATTCGCCTTGGTGTTGATCCACGCCCTCACCAACTCGAGTTGATCTTGGTTAGTCCACGCTGCCATTGGTTTGGTTTTGGGTTTGTATTTGGTTTTGTTTGGTTGGAAAAGTGTATATATTTGTGTTGTTGGTGTGTGTTGTTTGTGTTGTTGTATGTGTATATATATAGAGAGATTTTGTTTAAAAAAAAAATTAAAGAAAGAACCGTTTGACAACGGTTCATTCACACTCCCCAATACAAACTCAATCCAAAACGCCCGTTATGGAGAAAACGCTTGGCTTCGAAAATGCCCCATAGCGCCCTGCGGGGCGGTGGGCAGGGGCGCTATGGGGCACAAAACGCCCAACAACGGGCCACTACACATGCCCTAATAATCACCAAACAAAAGAATTAAACGAAAATCAAAATATATCAAATCGATATATAATTATTATCGAATTTTCCAAGGACATAACTATCGAATTTTCCAAGGACATAACTAATGCACGAAAGTCAAATGAGTCGAGACTAATTAGAGTTGTGTTTCGCAAAACTAATTCTTAGGCATCGTGGGTGTAAGTGTCGCTAGTTTCTTGCTAGTGGCATCGTGGTTTTAATAAAAGTTTTTTGCCGTTCAAAAAAAAAAAAATAAAAAATTCTTAGGTTTTGGGGTTTACCTAAACACATGGGGCGTTAAGGACTTAAGGGTGACGTGACATGCTAACCGGCGTTGAACACCACTTTCTCCTTGAGTTAAGGGCTATTAATGAGGTATTATTTATTAACATGTTAACATGGTATAAACACGGCCGGCTTAACCATTTTGAAGACCTAAAACGAACTAAAATAATAAAAATAAGGGTTTTTTTTTTCTAATGTCACATAGGCTCTTTTCCTTTACTTGAGCTTCGACTAAGATCTCTTAAAGATTAGCAAAAGATCATAGGCTAAAAATAAAAAATTCTAATTGACAATAATTATTAATGTAGCCTAACGCTATTAACACAGCTCCACTACCCGTCTACCCTACAAATACAAAAAGAAAAAATAAATAAATTTGGGGCCCAACGTTTGAGCTTCACAATTATTATGCTTAGGCGGCATTGGTATAAAGAGAGTGAATTATTTTTCTCCCCCTTTTCAAAACTATCAAGCACCAAGAAATAGAGTTAGGTTGCGGGATTAACCATTTTCTTGGAGTGAAATGAAATGAAATGGCGAAAAGTGGGTGACGTGACATTTATGTTTAGTTGAGGAGACTTAAAGTATACCTCAAAACCTTATACCCATAAAGAAATTCAATAATTTATAGCACTAATTTATACATATCACAAGTTTATAACATATTCTGAAATTAAGTTAATCAAACAAAATCCATGTAAATGAAAGTCCATATATAAGGGAGGAAGGCATACCCTACGCTTCAAGCCTAAGGTGTACCAATCCCACATTGTCATATAATTTTTACCCTAAACTAGCATAAACATTGAAAATGTCTAGCCTAAAGTAACCTATTTTTTTTTAATATTAATTAATTAAAAATAAAACCAAATAACCCCCTCTTTTTTTTTCTTCTGCGTACCCCATACCTCGCCTCCTACCTTTCTTTCTCAATCACCAAACCAAACTCAACCTCTTCCCATCCTTTCCTCTACTTCCGTCAACAATAGAGCCTTCATTGTTTGAGTTCGGTTTATCTCCACTGTAAAACATTTGGACCTTTGATGGTGCTCCATCTGGCGGTGGAGCTGACGAGTTAACTCGGTCGTAAGTTTCTAGGCCCTTTGACGGTGCTAGTTCTGGTTGTGGTGGTGGTGACGGGTTAACTCGGACGTAAGCTTCTTGGACTTTTGATGGTGCTCCATCTGGCAGTGGAGGTGGCGAGTTAACTTGTCCGTAAGTGTCTTGGCCTTTTGATGGTGCTAGATTTGGTGGTGGTCAGTGGCGAAGCTTGACCCGAAGGTTCGGGGGGTCGGAAGTCACTAGTTTCGGGGGGTCGAAAACCAGTTTCGGGGGGTCGAAACCCTATATTTACAAAATTTTCTATACGAATATTATATAATCGGAACTTCTGCATGAAAATTCTGGGGGGTCGGCCGCCCCTCCCGCCCCTACTAAGCCTCGCCACTGGTGGTGGTGGTGATGATTGGTTTACATGGATATAAGTATCTTGGACCTTTCAGGGTGCTCAATCTGGCGATGGAGGTGGCGAGCTAACTCGGTCATAACCTTCTTGGCCCGTTGAGGGTGCTGCATTTGGCGGTGGTGGTGATGATGGGTTAACTCGACTGTAAGTTTCTTGGACCTTTGGCGATGCCATTCTTGGTGGCAAATGTGATAGGGTAACTTGACAATAGGTTGTCTGGTCATATGACAATGAAGGAGATTGCGATAACTGAAGTTCTTTGGTTACTATTTGAATTGCGTCCACCTTAAAGAGTGGTCGTACATGCAAGTTTTCTTTTATGGATGCATCTACAGAAAAATCTGGTTATTAGTTAAAAGAGATAGATAAAGAGAAAGTAATGATATAAGACCATGTGTAGTGGAGGGGGTTAAATATAACGCCCTTAATTCTGATTGGTCCACGTGGCAGCTGAGTCAGCATGGGGCTTGAAGTGAAAATAGGTTGTAGTGGGAGGGTAAAAAAACGGGGCGCTATTAATATAAAAAAAACCATGGTCTAAACCTGATCTTCTTCTTCATTTGACCACCACCACCACCAAACCCTTCTTCTTCATCTCACCCACCACCACCACCACTACCACCGTACACCATCACCACCATCATTCAACTACCTTGTCTTCTTCTCTCTCTCTACAGAGATTTTTTTCTCTCTCTACAGATCTGGCCACCACCACCATTCACCTACCTGCAACAACATTGTGGATGATGAAGAAGAAACGTGGTGATGGTGATTCCCCCCGTTTTTTTGTCCCTTCCCTCCACGTGTCAAGTTTGTATTGGTTGTTTCAATTGTGTTGAAGCATTATTAAGATAACGCTGGAGGAAGTTTTTGGGAACTCGCACCCCCCCTCGCATAGCGGTGTTCCCGGCGCTATTTTGCAAAATTACGCCATATACCGCCACCACTACACCCAGTCTAATTACTATATGTAAAATTGATACAAAGTAATGACATACAAGTATCAAATAGGTAAAATTAGTACGAGCATCAATACACTACGAGTACCAAATATTTAAAATTGATATAAGTACTATCAATAACAGAATACGAAATAAAGCATAACTTTAAATTCATAATAAATAAAGTTCGGTACTAGTAGCATATTTTACCCATTCCCGAAAGTACCGAATACCAAAATTGATAAAACTAGGTACCGTACCGAATACTCAAGATCGGTACGGGTACAGGTCGGGTATGGGTAAATGAGAAAAAAATTTATCATCCCTAGTGTGCTATAGTCATTACAATTAGTCCGGGTGTAGTGGGCGTTATATGGGGCTTTATTTTGTAAAATAAAGCCCCAAACACCAAAACATAGGGGCTCCATATTACAAATTCATGCCCAAGCGTTATATATATAACGCCAAATGCCAAAGTGCCCAACCAATCCTCAGTTGCCACGTGTACAATATGTGTTTATCATTTTTTTTTTGTATAAATAGCGCCCCCTTTTTTTCTTCTCCCACTACACCCATTTTCACTTTATTTCTCCATGCTGACTCAGCTGCCACGTGGACCAATAAAAAACAGGGGCTTTATAAATAAAGCCCTCCACTACGCATGGTCTTAGATTATAGCGTTTTGCTTTGTAAATTTATAATTTATAATTTTTTAAAGGTAATTTCTATATTTGACTGTAAGGTAAGTTGTATCCAAAATTAATACTAAAATCATATAACTTCACTAATAAAAGATTCAGTTAGCAAGTGTACCCTCTGTTTCTTCTATAGCCACATTATAGCTTTCATTGTTTGAGTTAGGTTTATCTTCATGTAAACACGTTGGAATATCTGGCGACGGTCCATCGCCTGGTGGTGGCGACGGTGGTGGGATAAGTCGGACGTAAGTTGCTTGGCCCTTTGGTGGTGATCTTCCTGGTGGGGTGGCAATGATATAGGAACTCAGCCATAATTGTTGCTTGGCCCTTAGGCGGTGGCATTCTTGGTGGCGGTGGTACACTAACTCGGCTATAAGTAGCGTGTTCATAAGTCGATGACAATGGAGTAGATTGCAGTAATTGGAGTGTGCCTTCTCCAGTTACCATTTGAATTACGACCACTTGAGACAATGGCCAGCTTTCTTTTATGGATACACCCACAAACAAAACTGGTTAGTAGTTTCAAAAGATAAAGAGAAAAAAGCAATGTAATAAACTAATAACGAATAAAAGATCTCTATTTAGTTATACAAAATGTAAATGTCTAGCATTGTAAGCTTCAATAAGAACAAAGAATGTTAAGGAGACCAAAGCAAACTTCTTGGTCGTCATTGTGGTCAATGGATGTTCAAGGGTGTAGCTATAGCTATTTATATATACTATCATCCATATAAGAATATAGTCAAGAATTTATTATTTATATAATTGACTAAATTGATAACTACTTCCAACTTCCTAACTCCCACGCATTTGAGTCAATGGTTCTTCTGTTGTGAATGAAGAGCCAAAATCATTCAGCTTAATAGAGTTGGTCATTTCTTAAAATATCTTACCACATAATTTATTATTTATAGTCAGAACTAGACCATATGATATGGTATGATATATATGTATGGTATGCTTAGATTACAATTTTAGAGCACCCATAATATGGACATTTTCCACGTATGGCTCCTACGTGTCTTGGTCTACAATTTTTTTTTTTCTACAGATCAGTTCCCTCGTCCATTTTGTGCCAACTCCATGTTGAATCGATTTTATCAGATTGGTGTATGCGAACAAAACAGTTTGATTGCAGATAATTTAAGAGGGAAATAAACACAATATCGATTAGATTACAACTGTTACATGGTAGGGATTTAAATACATAATGCTACGGTGCAAACTAATCTACACATATAGTTAACTCGGATATAAGCTTCTTGGACCTTTGACGATGCTCCATTTGGCGGTGGAGGTGGCGAGTTAACTCGTCCGTAAGTGTCTTGGCCTTTTGACGGTGCTAGATTTGGTGGTGGTGGTGATGACGGATAAACTTGGATATAAGTATCTTGGACCTTCGAGGGTGCTCCATCTGGTGATGGAGGTGGCGAGTTAACTCGTCCATAAGTGTCTTGACCTATTGACGGTGCTAGATTTGGTGGTGGTGGTGATGACGGGTTAACTTGGATATAAGTATCTTGGACCTTCGAGGGTGCTCCATCTGGTGATAGAGGTGGCGAGTTAACTCGTCCATAAGTGTCTTGGCCTATTGACGGTGCTAAATTTGACGGTGGTGGTGATGATGTGTTAACTTGGATATAAGTGTCTTGGACCTTCGAGGGTGCTCTATCTGGTGGTGGAGGTGGCGAGTTAACTCGGCCATAACTTTCTTGGCCCGTTGAGGGTGCTGCATTTGGCGGTGGTGGTGGTGATTGGTTAACTCGGCTGTAAGTTTCTTGGACCTTTGGCGGTGTTATTCTTGGTGGCAAAGATGGTAGGGTAACTCGACCATAGGTAGCCTGGTCATATGACAATGACAACGAAGGAGATTGCGATAACTGAAGTTCTCTTGTTACCATTTGAATTACGGCCTCTTGAAAGAGTGGCCATACATCATAGTTTTCTTTTATGGATGCATCTACAAACAAATCAAGTTATTAGTTAAAAAAAGATAGAAAAAGAGAAAGTAGTGAAATAATGAAGAAAAAATATGTTTGTTTTGTTATACCATGTAATTGTCTAGCATTATTAGCTTCAAAAAGAACAAAGAGAGTTAAGGAGACCAAAGCAAACTTCATGGTCACCTTGTTGCTAATGAATGAATATTCAAGGGTGAATCTATAGCTATTTATATATAAAATCATCCAATAAGAATAAAGTTATGATTTTAAAATATATGTGACAAAATCAATAACCACGCGTTTGACCAAACGCAGTCAACGGTTCTTCATTAGTGAATAACGAACTCAAATCATTCAACTTAGAGCACTCACATCTTATCCACCAAATATATATGAGTGCGTCTACCAAATTATATGGGGTGAGTGTAAGTGGTTGTGAGTGGAGGAGAGAGAAAATATTTGGTGGAAGCATTGTTCCACCCTAAATATGAAAAACTACTGTTCACCCCTATATATATTTTATTATTTTTGTAAGTAGTTGTGAATGAGGGGAGAGAAAATGTAATGATAAAAGTATGAAAAAATATTATTATTTTAATTAGCAGAGAGAGGATTTAAGGGTGAAGTAGTGATTTTTAGTGTAATTTGATGGATGGGATTTGGTGGAGGGGATGTGAATGCTCTTAATGTATTAAATCTTTGTTTGGTATGGCGTAATGGAATGGATGAGGGAATGGAATGGACGAGGTAATGGAATGGACAAGGTAATGGAATGGATCATTACCATTCCATGTCTTGTTTGGTTGCCATGTGGGAATGAAACAAAACATTACTTATGTTGTTGGATAAGCAGGAAAAGACGAAGGAATAAAATCGGTGATGAGTGGTGGTTGGTGGCGTTGATGGTGGGTGGTGATATGTGGCGGTAGCGGTGGTGGTGGGTGGCGGCGGTAGTGGTGGTGACGGTGGAAGGTGGAGGTGGATAGCTGTGATGGTGGGTGGGCGACGATGGTGAGTAGTGGTGGTGGTGGGTGGTGGTTGGTGGCTGGTGGCAGTGATGGTATGTAGTGGTGTGTGGCGGTAGCGTGGTGGTGGGTGGCGACGACGGTGGTGGGTGGTGGCGAAGATGGCGATGGGTGGAGGTGGATGGTGGTGGTGGTGGGTGGTGACGACGCTGGTGGGTGGTGGCGGCAGCGGTGGGGGTGACGGTGGTGGGTGGTGACGACGGTGGTGGGTGGTGACGATGCTGGTGGGTGGTGACGGCGGTGGTGGGTGGTGACGATGGTGGTGGGTGGTGGTTGGTGGGTTATGGTGTTATTAGTAAAGGGTGAATGAGGGATGGAATGAAAAAAAAACATGGGGGGTGGATGGAATGGTTTTGAGGGAATTGAATGCCTTGTGGAATGGGTGATTCCATTCCTTTGACCAACCAAACACACTTTTTTTCATTACCTCGTAATGGTCTATTCCAAATAAATTGTTATATATTTTTACCTTCATGTACATTGTAAGGGCATTTAGTTCTTATCAAAGTTTTCAGAACCGGACCTGATGTCGAACCGGAGTACCCGGCGGGTCACCGGTCCGACCGGTTTGACTTCTCCAACGAACCGGCCCAAAAACAAACAAGAATCCAAACAAAAAAAAAAGAACCGGTCCGACCTCTTTTTTCCCGGTCCGACCGGCCGGGTCGCCGGTTCAAAGCCAGTTCGATGTCATAGCGGTCCGATGTGTCAACCCTAGTCCATAGCCCGGTCCGATCCGGGTTTCAAAACGTTGGTTCTTATTGTTCATTCAAACGTTACACATTTCATCATTGGGATTAACTAACACTAACTTTCTGTTAAATTTTTATGAATAACTAAAATAAACTCACTATTAATCTATACACACACCCCACGTACGAACCCAGCTTCTTTTCTCCTTCATGTTTCGTATGTGAACCTTCACAACAGTGATTTATTAGTGTGGGTGTCGAAGCCTTCACAACAGTGATTGAAAATTTCGTCATAGTATACTTTAGCCAACAACATGGTATAAAAATAACTATTGGTGGATTGTACATTAGTTGCCAGTAACATGATGGTCATTTTGTGTTTATATAAAGTTTTGTTTGACTGTTAAAAAAACAAACTATTGCATGGTTTTGAATCAAGTTTATTGGTTTTATCTTAAAACACGTATGTATTTTATTTTATATTAAAACTTAATGTTACTAGTTTTATAAACAATCTACGAAAGTCTAAAAGGACAAATAGTTCACAACTAGCTACAACCATCCGTTGACTGGTTTATGTTCTTATGTCAAGCATGCCTAATTTTATACCAAGTTGTCTAGTTGATCACTTTTTAAAGATTTTTTTTTTAGACAGAAAAATATATATATATATATATATATTTTTATTAAATGTAATTTTATTCAATTGTAACTTTAACCATGAAAAAATTACATTAAGATAGCGGCCAGGCGGGCAACAAGCTGCGCCGCCAACCCCTTCTGAATGGCAAATCCTAACCTGCTAAAAACGAACCCATTCCCTCGTGGCGCCGAGACATTGCTATGAATAACCCGTTGGACTCTGGTCAGGAAACGGATGGCTTCCGGTGCCATGGAGCCAAAGGTATCAAATGCCAGAGGTACGAAAACATGTTGGTTCTCCTCACAAGCTTTAGCATGTTTCTCAACTTTCTTCACCTTGCTATCTGCACCGCTTGCCCAACTACAAAACCATTGTCCCTCAAACCAACCAGGGGAGATACACCTGTTAGGTCGACACAAGCGTGCTTCCCCCCGGCCCACCCAAAGACAAGCAAGTCTGCTGGACGTAGGGTGGATCTCCCTTCTGCGGGGTCCGAGAGGAAATTCACAGGCGCCTCCTTTTTGGCTGAGATCCCAGCCCTTCTTAAAATATCCCAAAGAACGTCCCGGACCCAGTCATGCCTATATTTGAAACCAGGCAACTCCTTACAGTGAACCGCGTGTTCCCCGTATTTGTCCAAGCATGCCTTACGGCAGATCGGGCAGACTTCATCTTCATGGTACATGGGGATCATCAATCGGTATTTGAGAATTGCCCTATATTCAACCCCAGACATGGTTTGGCCCAAACCTTCAATCGGGATAACATTTAGGAAATCTTGGGCATGGGGGCTTTGCAAGCAAGCAATAACTGCCTTTTGGCGGGGAGACAGATCAAAAGCTTCTCCCAGGCTCTGTGCGATTTTGCCAAAAAGGGCATTCGCCAAAGTTTTTTGAGGCTTTGGGGGGGGGGGGGGTGTCCTTGTTAGAAAAACCGCCAATATCAAAACCTGGGAGATAGTCATTTATCCTTTCAAGGGCCTGCACGTAGTCCAAGTCCACGTCGACAACCCCGCTATTTCTTAAGATGTGGTCTTGGAGATTCCAAGACTGAGCTCAGGATGCCACAAAAGCATACACCCCAACATCCTTTGCTGAGAGAAGCCCTAATCCTCCCAAACGCATCGGCAAGGAAGCTAGATGCCACTAAAGATTAACTTAATAAAAAATATTTACATGTGAAGCGGACAAACAATATATTTGGAATTAGTGTCGGTATAAAATTGCCGTGTTTGAAGTTTGAAGTTTGAACACAAAACGCTTCTATACCTTCAATAATATTGAAATTTTAAGATGAGCCTGAATTCAAAAAAAGAGGCACAAGTATTTGGGTATGGCACCGAGTATGAGATAATTTTGAAATAATTTAAGGGTATTAGTCCTTTTAGATGAGTATGATATTAAGTTATACTTGTTTGAGTGACCAAGGGTGAGTATTCGTACACCATTAAAATTATTTGGGTTTAAAAACAACAAACACCAACATCATGACTTAGTTAAAATTGTTTATCTCCACCCACAACTCTGGCCAAAGGTACCAATTGTTTATCCCCGTTCACCAATATTGCAACTTTGTTGGTATAAAATTGACACATGACAATTACCTTTCATTAAAGCATCAAGTAGTCACCTTCCATTAAAACCGTAGGCCATTTAAACATGTCTTATCAAACACAACCGCTCGCACCAATGACAAATTCATCTAGGATCACAGTGATGGTTACGTTTCAGCCTATATTAATGTTGCCTTAGATGCTTCAATCCCTCATCTTGCCAAAGGAACAATCACCTCAAGATGAAGCATTTTAAGGTGACGTTGATACAGGCAGAAACAAAACCATCATGGTGATCAGCCTAAACAGACTTGTCAACGGTGGGTACGGTTGGGTTGGATTAGATATGTTCAAGGAGGCTTGCGGTTTTAAGGATGATGACTATTTGATTCTTAAAGGTTTGACAATTGCCGTATGTCAGTTTTATGCTAACAAAGTTTGCGATATTGGTGAGCGAGGAGAATCGGGAGGTGCGGGTAGGTTACTGACTTACTGCTGCTTGAGTGAGTCATAGTGTGAGAGGTTATTTTGTCGGATTTGTCACGGATAGTAGATTGAACATGTTAGAAAACTTACATTGTGATTGCCTCAACGCCTCTTGTACATGAAGCTCTCGTGTTTCAAGGTCTCTGTACTTGCTACAATAAAATGAAAAGAGAAAACGAAATCATAGAATTTTGAAAAGGAACCGGGCTTGTGTTTGACACAATTCCCTTAAACAGATTCGTCGTCTGTTCCCAGGGTACACCGGTTCAACAGTGCGGCGCGGTGCACTGCGGACTATCCCACTTGCCTGAAAGATAACCGGACTTCGATTGAGTTTGTTCTCTACATATATGTGTGTGTATGCATCTCTTTTCTACATATCCAAATGAGGCACAAAGCCTTCCATCATATAAGAACATGGATGTATGAAAAGTCTTCATAATTAGAGACTTAATTTGAGACATAAAGACTCTAATTAAGTGACATAAAATCTCTAATTAAAAGAAATAAAGACCTCTAATCAAAGACATAAAACTCAAGAGTTTTAGTCTTTAATTCACCACATTAAGGTCTTATTAATAATTATAATTTATCAAATTATAATTTCAATAAAATCCATTCACATATTTCCAACAATCCCCCACATGAATGGAGATTATTCAAAACACACAAAAGTTTCAACAAACCTCCACATGAACGGGAGTCATACTTAGAAACAATCTCATTCCGATTAAATTTCAACAGTTGAGTTTTGCATACGATAGGTAGGTGTGACCCTTTGAACCTTCGCTTATGAAACGCACTTAGCCCACTGGCTCTGAGTAGAACGCGATGTCTTTGAACTCGTCTGCCGTTTGTGTGGACGACAATACGCTTCACACAAAACTCTCCTTGACAACGTCAAGTCCTCATTGTTGTGTCCGTTATGGTCATGGACACGTGCCTGGTTCTGCGAGAGCTATTAAGTATTGTGCCCCAACAATACCCTTCGAAGCGACCCCACTTCTCTCTCACATAGGTGATCTACTGGGACTGGTTACCTCAGTCAAATCATTAAAAGCCATAGGCTTAACCTCAACCTTGTCACTTTTTAGGAATGGACTAGGAAGCTTATTTAATTTATAGTAAGCTCCCTTTTTCAAAATGTGGGATTTCCAACAACTCTTCCCCACAGTGACCTTCGCCAGTTCATACAATTAGGTTGTCCTATTGAACTCAGATCTTGGGATCTCCAGTCAGCTGAGTTAGGTTTCCTTCGCATAAACCTAGCCTTTCATGGGCTTTAGCCCCATTCCCATTGACGACTTCTGAACTAACTCTCTGCTTAAGCCTTTTGTTAGCGGATCCGCGATGTTATCCTTTGACTTCACGTAGTCAACAGTGATAACTCCTGTAGAGATTAGTTGTCGTACCGTATTATGCCTACGTCTTATATACCTGTTCTTACTGATACACATTGTGATATGAGCTCTGCCAATTACCGATTGACTATCACAGCGTATGCATTAGGCCAATGCCGGCTTCGGCCACCTAGGTATATCCTTAACAAATTGACGTAGCCATTTTGCCTATTCATCCTCTAAAGCGATGAATTTTGATTCCATCATGGATCTAGCAATAGCCATTTGCTTAGATGATTTCCATGTTATTGCAGCACCTCCAAGTGTGAACAAATACCCACTCGTTGCCTTGGAATCATTCGTGTAAGATATCCAATTCGCATCATAATAACCTTCAACAACCGCTGGATATCTTTTATATTGCAGCCCGTAGTTTCTTATGTATCCTAATTACCAGAGCACCTGTGTCACGTAATTCCAATGAATTGAACTTAGGTTGCTCGTGTATCTACTTAGCTTGCTCGCTAAGTCTGGTCTGATACAACTCATCAGATACATCAGGCTGCCAATAATTCTTGAGTACTCTAATTGGTTAACAGGCTCACCTCGATTCTTAGATAGACATTGACTCGTGTCAATGAAATTTCTAGCCACATTAGAGTCATTTCCATTGAACTTCTCAAGAATTTTGTCCACATAATATGACTGACTTATAAGAAGTCTGTTCTAGGTTCGTGTGATTTGTACATCCCAAAATCACATCCATTTATATCAAACTTTCTATTTTCAAATACAAGTCACCTCCACACTTATGTGTTTATTGGATAACTTCCAAATGGGGTGATGAAAGTTTCTTCCTTTCATATGTAGTTTGAAAACTTCTCAAGTGCCATTTTTACATCCTTATGGATTGTTTCTTAAATGGCTCTTCCCCCCCACATTGCTCGCACTATGATTAAGTTTGAGTAATACCACTCATGATGACATTAGACACCCGTGATAAGATAGCGACTATCTATATCTTTGTGTTATTGAGGTCATCCATTATATTACTCAACCCATATTTTCCACACGAACCGTTTTCTTAGCTATATGAGTTCTCCTCATATTCAGCTAAATAGTATCATAACCAATGAACTATTTATTCGGTCCTTTCGAGTCATCATTTTTAATGAATTATATATTTGCTTTTACAAAATTCATTCTTATGTCGTCACATATGTTTGAATGTTCAAAGTTAATTTATTCTCCGTGGAGCATCTAAATTAACAAGTATTAGTCTAGCATGCTTTAGACTACGAATACTTAGCATGTGAACA